>BHFT01023972.1:0-23895 GCA_004320025.1 Laticauda laticaudata | reverse complement strand
TTTCTTTCTTTCTTTCTTTCTTTCTTTCTTTCTTTCTTTCTTTTCTTTCTTTCTTTCTTTCTTTCTTTCTTCCTTTCTTTCTTTCCTGTCTCCTTCCCTCCCTCCCTTCTTTCCTTTTTTCCTTCCTTCCTTCCCTTTTCTTCCTTCATTGCTTGCTTCCTCCATTCTTCCTTCCTCTCTCCTTTCCTCTCTCCCTTCCATCCTTTTTCCCTCCTCCCTCCTTCCTACCCTCCTTTCCCTCCCTCCCTCCTTTCTTTTTTCTTTCATCTTTCTTTCTTTCCTGCCTCCTTCCCTCCCTCCTTCTTTCCTTCTCTTTTCTTCTTTCCTTCCTTGCTTCCTCCCTTCTTCCCTCCCTTCCTCTCTCCCTTCCTCCCTTTTTTCCTTATTCCCTCCTACCCTTCCTTCCTCCCTGCTTTCCTTCCTTCCTATTCTTGTAAGCTCAAGCTGATCAAATCTATCATACTCTTTAGTTATCACATCCTCTTTTTTGATCCTTTTCCATTTTCCCAAACCTCAAGTCTCTTCTCAGAGATATTGGCTCCCACGTTATTGCCAAACTTTCAATGCGTAATTAGTACTTCCAGTGAACAATCTGGTTCTCAACCATCTGGTTTGACTTCATCCAGTCTTGTCCGTCGCCTTTCCACAACCTACGATAGGGGAGCCAACCATCCCACATGAATTGATCCAAACAGATAACAATCCAGAGAGATCCATTGGGATGGGGGGGGAGGGGGCAGGCACCGAGCCTCGTGCAAGGAAGGCGCATCAAAGCTCTTCCATACCAGGCTTGAAATTTTGGACCTGGACAACCTAGAACTACGCCATCTACGGTCTGATCTAAGCTTAGTACACAAATTTGTCTGTTTTACAACGTGTTACCTGTCAATGACAACTTCGGTTTCAACCGTAAGAACACACAGGCAAACAGTAGATGCAAACTCAAAGTAAACTGCTCCAACCTCCATTGCAGAAAATACGACTTCAGCAACAGAGTGGTCAACGCCTGGAACTCACTCCCTGACTCTGTCGTTACATCCTCAACCCCCCCCCCAAAAAAAANCATACGCGCACCAGCCTGCTGACCATCCCTGTCCTACAGTGGTGGGATTCAGTTTTTTTTACTACCGGTTCTGTGGGCGTGGCTTGGTGGGCGTGGCAGGGGAAGGATATACTGCAAAATCCCCCTTCCCTCCCCACCCCAGTAACCTGCTTTCCAGCTCTGTTCTCCTGGGCAGGGCGACCAAAGGAGACCCAGCCGATCAGCTGGGACTCGATGGGAGGCAGGGAATAGGTGGGGTTGTTGAGGCCAGTCAGAGGTGGGATTGGCCGGTTCTCCAAACAACTCAAAATTTTTGCTACCGGTTCTCGAGAACCGGTGAGAACCGGCTGAATCCCACCTCTGCTCTCCTATTGTCCCCATTTATTCCTGCTCATTGATGATGTCTATCCTTATACCCGTTTATACTTAGACTTTTACATGTTATGCTCATCCTTATACTTGTTTTCTCCCACGTGCTCGACAAACAAAGTAAATAAAAATAAAATAAATGATAAACAGCCCATTCGGCCCTGGTGGCTACACACTTTCCCGTCCTTTCACTCTGATGAGTGGCGTTGGTGAAACGAGAAACTCTCCGGCAAAGAAGGCAGCACCCCACCCAGGGTGGGGCTGCCAGCGTCATGGACTGGGAATGCGCAGCTCTCTCGCTAACTGCTCGACGGGGAAGCAAGAAGCCCAAGGGAGGGCCAAGAGGCTTGTCAGGCCCCATTCTTGCTCCAGGTGCCTATTAGCTTGTGGGCTTAAGCCTGCCTCCCTGGAGCAGCCCAGCTGTCACGTGGCCCTCGGCACGAGTTGGCTTTGGAAGATTGTCCTTCGGGAGGAGGGCAGGGACCTATTTCGGCTCTGGAAGGTCGTAGGGATGAGGACCCATTTCA
Organism: Laticauda laticaudata; assembly: GCA_004320025.1. Classification (NCBI taxonomy): domain Eukaryota; kingdom Metazoa; phylum Chordata; class Lepidosauria; order Squamata; family Elapidae; genus Laticauda; species Laticauda laticaudata. Next base: position 21,957 of record BHFT01023972.1, on the reverse strand, counting down.
GGGCTACCCTGAAAGAAGGCGGGGAGGTCTTCACTGGAAGGGCCCGGGGTGTTCGCTGAGCTGGGTTGCTTTCTTGCTGACGTTTCATGGGCCTAACTAGGTAACACCATCAGTTCTAGGGCTGTGCAACAGTGATGGACAGTAGAAAACAAACAAGCACTGAGACCACCAAGGACCCCACAGTCCTCCTCCTCCTGTTCCTCCTGCTCCTCCTCTAGCTGATTTTGCTCTTCCTCCTCCTCCTGCTCCTATTCCTGCTCCTGTACCTACTCCTGCTGCTTCTGCTCCTCCTCTTCTTGCTCCTGCTCCTCCTCCTGCTCCTGCGCCTACTCCTGCTGCTCCTTCTGCTCTTCCTGCTCCTACTCCTGTTCCTGCTCCTTCTACCCCTGCTCCGATTCATGCTCCTCCTCTTCTTGCTTCTGCTCCTCCTCCTGTTCCTGCTCCTTCTACCCCTGCTCCTATTCCTGCTCCTGTACCTACTCCTGCTGCTTCTGCTCCTCCTCTTCTTGCTTCTGCTCCTCCTCCTGTTCCTGCTCCTATGCCTACTCCTGCTGCTCTTGCTGCTTTTGCTCCTCCTCCTCCTTCTCCTCCTGGTCCTCCTCTTCCTCTTCCTGCAGCTCCTCCTCCTCCTGCTCCAGTGAAGTTGAGACAGTGTGTTTTTTAACTTTAGCAACCTTAGCATGTGTGGAGGTCAACGCTCCAAATCTGGGAGTTGAAGTCCACGTGTCTTCAAGCCAACTGGCTGGGGAATTCCGGGAGTTTGTTTATTTCTTTCTTTATCCGATGTATTTGGCCACTCATCTCAGTGAGTGTCTCTGGGTGGCGAACAGAATTGAAATAAAATGAAAACAACGCCACACCTTACAAAGGTTTGAATGCAAAGCAGCCAAGAAAATAACCAACCCAAGCCAGGGACACATCTCAATTAACAGATGAACAGAGCTAGAAGGGACCTTGTAAGGTCATCTAGGTGAGAATGCCACCAAGGTCCCTTCCAACTCTATTCTGATTGATTGAGATTACACCTGGATTCTAGACCTTCTAAAGCAGGGACCACCCGCCTTTTGGGCCTCAGGGACCACCAAACTCATCATTTTAAATCCCGCAGACCAGAGACCCTGGGAAAATCCCCAAAAAAGTCTGCAGCTGCAGGAAAATTCCCCATCCCGTTCTCTATCCGACTGATCATTTTTATTTGGGATTGCAGGATACCATCTCCAGCTCCGTTCTCGGGGGGGGGGAGAGGATACTTTGACTTCATGCAAGGAAAGCAGCAGAAGCAGCAGAAGTCTTTTTTTCTCTCCCCCAAACTCTGCCAGAAATGAGTCTTTTACCGGCAAAGCCTCGGAGCAGGAGGCCTTGCAAGGGTCCCAAAGACTCATTTCTGGTGGAGTTTGGGAAAGGAAGAGAAAGACGTTTTCTGCTTTCCCTGGGTGCCACCAAAAGCAGAAGAAGAAAGAAGCAGCTTAGTGGCTAGGCAAGGCGTGTGAGGTGAGTGGGGCAAGTTCCCCCTCCTCCTTTCCCCCCTCCCTCACTATCTTTGTGTTGTTTTGCAAATGCAAGCAACACAAGTCGTTTGTTCCTGTGGGGCATGTGGACGGCGCAGCCTTGTATTCCCGCACAGCCTGGATTAATTACTTTGGGGTGACATTTCTCTGCAGACCACCCAAATTTTCTTGCAGGCCACCGTGGTCCCCGACTCACTGGTTGGTGACAACTGTTTCAACTCCCAGAATTCTCCAAACCTTGGCCACTTTAAGCCTGGGAGTTGAAGTCCACCAGTTAAAGTGGCCAAGGTTGGAGATCCCTGTTCTAAAGGGTAGGATGAACTTCGTATTTCTTGCACCTGGAAGGAGGGGAAATAGCAACTCTTATGACTTTGGGACCACGATTCTGTGTTTTTAAAAAAGGAAACCATCACTGCAGGTGAGAGTGGGGGAGACTAAAAAAAAAAAAAAAAGAAGCAACGGAACAAGGTGCTTCATTGATAAAGGAAGTGGTCGTGCTTGAACCAGGGGTGGGCCAGTTTCCTGTGAAAGCTGTAGTTGAAAGCATAGGCATCTCGGTTTTCTGCCTCTAAACCCAAGACAAGGAGAACAAGCAGGACTGATGAACCGCGGGAGGATATTACATCATTTAGAAAGAAAAGGGGGGGTTGGTTTAGTTTGGTTTTCAGCGTGGGTGATCGCTTCCTTTCCCCTGCTGCTCTGTTGTCGTAACTAGTATCAGGTGCCAAATGCTTTTAATGGCCTCATTCATTTGAAAGGGGAAAAAACATTTGCAAAATATATCTATCTATCTATAATCTTATCTATCTATCTATCTCTATCTCTGTCTCTGTCTCTGTCTATCTATCTCTATCTATTGTCTGTCTGTCTGTCTGTCTGTCTGTCTGTCTGTCTGTCTGTCTCTCTCTCTCTCTCTCTCTCTCTCTCTCTCTCTCTCTCTCTCTCTCTCTCTCTATATATATATATAATATATATATATATAATACCTCTATCTAATGTCTCCTCTCTCTATCCCTATCTTTTTATCTATCTATCTGTCCTATCTATCTATCTATCTATCTATCTATCTATTCTATCTATCTAGTCTCTATGCTATCTCCTATCTATGTCTATGTCTGTTGTCTATCTATATATATTATTCTATCTATTCTATCTATCTATCTATCTATCCATCTATCTAATCTTATCTATCTATCTATCTATCTATCTATCTATCTATCTATCTATCTATCTATAAAAGCAAAATACCCCTCACGCATCATCACAAAATCTTCAGAACCGTAAAGCCTACAAACTTGAAATTGGGACCATAGGTTCCTCTTGGCTTCAAGAAAGGATTTTTCAAAATGATCCTCAGAACATTTAGAGTATTTCCTGTTATTATTACTATTAACATGCTCTCATGCTTAGGAGTTCTACTCCCCCTCCCAACCTGGAAAGAAATCTCTTTCAAATGCAGAGGAGAGGAGTTTCAGTTTCACAGCACCAAGCAGCTTTAATACAGAGCAGTTGAGCTAAGCCACGCCCAGGCTCCTTGCTGTCTCATTCTTGCTCACACAGCAAATACTGTTTCAGTTTCCCTACAGCCCTCAACTCTCTCACATGCTGATAGGACATTAGCCAGGTGAAAACCAATGGGTGATGGTCGGCAGAAGTAGAATTCCCCCCCCCTTATTTTCCTCAAAACTAAGCCCAACCACATAGTTTCGTAGCGAAGCATGGGTACCCTGCTAGTATATTATATATTTGGTGCAAGGCCAATACAAGAGGTATTTTGAGCACCTACGACTTACCTCCAGAAGTTGTCAGTGCTCCAACCCTGGAGGTTTTGTTCTGCTTTTTGATTTTTTTTTAATTTTTATCACAAAAACAACAAATAAAACCACCTTTCAATTATACAGTGTGTCAGTCGGGTACGTGTATCTTGTGCATACAATAATATTGGTATACATTTCTTATTGAGTTTACATTCATATTATATTATAGTCAACATTATATATCCTCTTATGTCATGATTACATTGTCATTAAGTTTTTATTTTGATTTCAAACTATCCTTAAAGGCTAATCCCAAATCTTACTGAATTATATTCATATTAAAGCTTATTCAAAAATAATCAATTTTAATATATCGTTATTAATACAATATCCTTTAATTTCTTACTCTGTTTTCTAGCCATGAACTCTGGAGGTTTTAAAGAAGGGACTGGAGAGCCATTTGTTTTGAATTGGTTTAAGGCCTTTAGACTTGGCTTGCTTTGGCTTGCAAAACCTCTGATAGATGTTTGTTGATAGCTCAAAGTTTCCACACACCTGAATGAAAAGAATGTGCATGTATCATGCTGGACCAGGAATTCTTAGTCATGGCAATGTGTTGGGGAGCATTGAGGTGGTGCCAGGCTTTTAGGAAGGCCTTATTGCAGCCAGAACCAAAAAAATAATAATAATCACAATGAGATTATTTGATTAATTGAGAAGAGTCCCAAACAGGCCCTGCTAGAGGCCAGGAAACCCCAGAGTTTTATGCTAGATATAGAAGTTGGAGGAGGGTGAGGAAACCATGCAGAAATCAACTGATAATTTGTTAAAAATTACTGAGTGGCTCCTGGACTGTGTTGAACCAGCCTAGATGTAGCATCTTCCGATGTGGTCGACGCAAGAAGAAACTAAGGAGAAAGATTTCTTGGTTTCCATGCAGATATGGTGAGAATAGAATTTCCAGCTGGTATTTTATTGGGAAATCTATGATTAATAGATTAGCAGAGTTGGAAGGACCTTGTAGGTCATCTAATCCAACCTCCCGTCCAAGCAGGAGACCCTACACCATTTCTGATAGAGAGCAGTCCAGTCTGTTCTTGAAACCTTCCAGAGATGAACCTCCCACAACTTCCGAAGGCAATTTCTGCTCCATGGGAGGATCGTTCTCACTCAACAACTGCAACATGTCACTCAAGAGATGTTGTCCTGGAAGACCTAGATGGTGTAAAAGGAAGAAGGAATGACCTTGAAGAACAAGACCCACAACCAAGACAGTAGACAGATAAAAGAAATTTGAGCCTGGGGCAGAAATGTAATTTGAGAAAGCATCTCAGAAATGTCCTCCCTTTCAACTGTTATTCTCTTTTCTCTTCTCTTCTCTTCTCTTCTCTTCTCTTCTCTTCTCTTCTCTTCTCTTCTCTTCNGTCTTCCAATATTTAAGGGGCTGCCCCAGAGAGGAGGAAGGGATCAAGCTATTCTCCAAAGCACATGAAGGCCAGATGAGGAATAATGGATGGAAAATGAACAAGGAGAGATTCGACCTGGAAATAAGGAGGAATTTCCTGAGAGTGAGAACAATCCCACCCATGGAACAGAAGTTGCCCTCGGAAGTTGTGGGAATTTCCTCACTGGAGGCTTGCAAGAAGAGACTGGACTGCCATCTGTCAGAAATGGTGTAGGGTCTCCTGTTTGGGCAGGGGGTTGGACTAGATGACCTACAAGATCCCTTCCAACTCTGTTAATCTGTAATTTGAGTGAACCCGGCCTTCCAGGGAAGCTGTAGTATGGCTTCCTTGCACAACCCATGCTATGCAAAGACAGCAATTGTCTTTTGTTCATTCTGGTTTAAAGGCAAGAGCTGGGGCTGAAGTTAAGTGAACCATTAGCTGAGAGCTGTTACGTTGTCACAAAGAGTTTGAGCTCCACTCCTCTTTGAACATTGCTGATCCTTATTTGGTGCCAATTTAGTACTGAGCTTGAGTTGAGCATCTTCTTGTGTATTTTGAACAGCAACTGAATGTATGGACCTGATCCTTTGTGCTTAACATGGAGTAGATTGTGTGAACCCAGCCACACTGGGAGCAATGAACTTGGACTACATGCTACATGGAGTGATGCTAAGTTTTCCTCAGTCATCCAAATAGGCTCTTTATTTCAACACATTGTAGAAACTCATAACGTGACTCACATTCTTGTCATCTTCCAGGTAGACAACTGCGATTTGTTCTATGTAAGATGAACCTTGGAGTCAGAAGCTGGTAGAATCTCCGCTAACTTTTGGAAACTGAATTTGGGGGTCCCAATTTAAGGGGCTGAAAAATAAAATAAAATAATAAAATCCTACATCAGCTGAGTCTTCACAACTTACTTTCAAGAAGATTGTTTGATCCCACCAGAACCTTCCAATGTCCACCCTCCAGGACAGGGGTCTTCAAACTTGACAGCTTTAAGACTTGTGGACTTCAACTCCCAGAATTCCTCCTCCAGTCACGTTAGCTCAGGAATTCTGGGAATTGAAGCCCACATATCTTAAACTTGCCAAGTTTGGAGACTCTTGATCTATTCTATCTATCTATTCTATCTCTCTCTTTCTCTCTATCCTACCTCTCTTTACCCTATCTATCTATCTATCTATCTATCTATCTATCTATCTATCTATCTATCTATCTATCCTATCTTTCTCTCTCTCTCCCTCTACCTATCTATTCAATCTATATCTATCTATCTATCTATCTATCTATCTATCTATCTATCTATCTATCTATCCTACCTCTCTTTATCTATCTAATCCAGGGGTCTTCAAACTTGACAGCTTTAAGACTCATGGACTTCAACTCCCAGAATTGCTCCTCCAGTCACGTTAGCTCAGAAGTTCTGGGAGTTGAAGTCCACAAGTCTTAAACTTGCCAAGTTTGGAGGCTTCTGACCTAGAAGGTCAACTTTCAGTAGCATCATGGAAGATTGTGACCCCAAAAATTGTCTTCCCCCTCCCCATTTTTTTCATGCTGGCGGCACAAAAAACAGTGCCTTTCCATAGGAACGTGGATATGGAAGATCCATGACATACAACGGTGAATGCAATGCACCACTATTTTCTTGAAAGGTCTTATCATATTTTTTAAAGACCTATAAACAATCCAGAATCTGTCGAGGAAGTTTCCTCTACGTAAATCTTTGCAACTAGAAAATAATCTTGGATGCTCTCAGTGGCATGTCATCCTGCACTTTTACATCTCAGCGGATCCCTTTGGGATGGCTCAGTGCCTTCAGTGCCACCTGCTGGTGCCAAGCCAGGCCGAGCCCTTGTTGTGCCAGCTTCTTCCTAAAGGCCCAGCCTGTTCTTAGAGCGTAGAATATGGAATAGGCTGGAAGGGACCTTGGAGGTCTTCTGGTCCAACTTTTAATCAGGCAGGAGACCCTATCCCATTCCAGACAAGTGGCTGTCCAGCCTCTTCTGGAAAATACCAAGCCGTGGAGCACCCACAACTTCTGGACGTGTCCCAAACAGCAGGCCCATGGCCCATGTGAGGAAAAAAACACAATACCTTAAATTTAGAAAATCCTGACACATGTTAGCCCTGTGAGGTAATCCAAGTTAGGAAATGTTCTTCCAGCCATGGTCTTCTTTGAAGTAAGGAAGAATAACAGAACCTTAAAGCTTGTCCCAATTTCTTTCTTTCGCATCTTATACTGAAGAAAACCAAGGCAGGGACTTTTTGAGTTTCTTTCACACATGTCCCTCTTTCTCTGGACTGAGATTTTTATTTTTTGCAATTCCTTCCTTAACATCTTTTTAAGATAGTGAAGCAGGAGATGTACACATTTAATAAATGTAAAAAAACTGAACCTTTCCTCCCTTAATGGTTCCCTCATTCCTTTTTCCAAATCAGCTTGATATTCATTTTATTTATTTTAAATATTTTTTTACTGATGCCTACAGAAAAATAAATCAGTCAAGTAGGCTCAGTACAGTACAAAATTCAGCATAAATATCAGCCTGGACAATGTGGCCAAAGAGAGGAGAACCGAGAAGATTTTAAATTTATTTCCTTCCTTCCTTCCTTCCTTCCTTCCTTCCTTCCTTCCTTCCTTCCTTCCTTCCTTCCTTCCCTGATTTCTTTCTTAATGGTTGATTATGTGAAAAATTAGAAAACTGATTTTCTCTCTCACACACACACATATCCATCACACAAGCCTGGACCTTCAAGAACTTGCATGAAATAAGAGCCACAAAAATAAAAGAGCTCAGGAGTGCATGGACGAAAAAACATGCTCCCACATTCTGAGCGCAAAATCCTTATATTTCTGGTGCAAATTATCCTGCAAATTAGCCCATGTTTTAATACACACATGAATAAAGTTGACCCCCCCCCCTTTAATGCAGCAAGGGCAAAAAAACAACACCAAAGCTCTGTTCACTTGTTTCACCTGGGTACTGAATTTACCTGCCTTTACAAAGTCCAGGGAAGCAGAACTTCTCAGGCAGGATTCTCCCCACTCTCCACAAAACTAACCAAGGTTAATAGTAGCCCACCTTCTTGCTTTCTCCACTTAATGCTCATCACCTGGTCTATCCTGAATGGGATGGGGAGGGGTCTTCTAGGGGCAAAAAATCAGAGCCTGGGATGAAGATGAAGAAACAGAATTCAACTCCAACTTGAAATCATAAATCTTTGTTATAAGGGAATTTAGCCCTTAGATGGTTCATAAACTGGGTCTGTTTCAGAATAATCTGGTTCCCCTCCCCCATTTTTAAAGAGAGCTCAGATAAGGACTGTATAAGGAGGGGGGGGAGTTTCCAGAACTGAAAATGATGGGAGAATGATTTGGGAAAATCACGGTGAAAGAGCATCTCGCTCGTCCACTGGGAATTGGATCCAGCCAATTCCTAACCCAAATGCCCACCGTGTATTTAAAGAAGAGATTGGACAATGGTTTGTCTGAAGTGGTATAGGGTTTCCTGCCTAAGCAGGGGGTTGGACTAGAAGACCTCCAAGGTCCCTTCCAACACTGTTATTCTGAAAGCAACCCCCCCCTGCGCTCCCTTCAATCGAGGGAAAACTGGTGGTTGGAAAGCAATGGATACGCCATAGGCCAATTCCTTGGACAGAGACTCTTACTACAACATTAGTTTCACTTAAGTTTTGTTTCATTAACAAACCCAATTCAGACATGTTTGTAGTTCTTCTGAGGAAGATGCCCCCTCCCAGAGAACACGAAACACACCCCCCCCTTGTTCTCTTTCCAGGTGAATCTCCATCTTCAAGTCCGGATGGCTGGATTTACATGTTAGCAGCACTGGCTGTTGGGAGAAAATTATCCGGTTTGGTTCCAAGCCCGGGAGAAAAAAAGATGCTGGAAATAAAACAGAGGCTGGTTTGGAAAGACGGTCTCTTTTTGTAGATGAGCAGAACTAATCACAGCTGACCAAATGGGGTTGGGATGGATAGATAGATAGATAAGTAGATAGGTAGGTAGATAAGTAGGTAGATAGATAGATAGATAGATAGATAGATAGATAGATAGATAGATAGATAGATGGATGGATGGATGGATGGATGGAAGATTAGATAGAAGATAGATAGTGGATGATGGATGATGATGATGATGATGGAGGATATAGATAGATAGATAGATAGATAATGAGATAGATATAGAGTAGATAGATAGATAGATAGAATAGGTAGTAGATAAGATAGATAGATAGATAGATAGAATTAGAATAGAACAATAATAGATAACAAGATAGGAATAAGTAGGAGGTAGGTAGATAAGTAGTATAGATGTAGATATGATAGATAGAATAGATGATGGATGGATGGATGGATGGATGATAGAATAGATAGATAGATAAACGAATGATTAGATAGATAGATAGATTAGATGATAGATAATGATAGATAATAGATGATAGAATAGATAGAAGATAGATAGAAAGATAAGTAGGTAGATAGGAGATAGGTAGGTAGATAGAGAGATAGATAGATGGATCAGATGAATAGATTCGATAGATTCTGATAGGTAGGTAGGTAGATAAGTAGAAAAACATAAAGATAGATAGATTAGAATAGATAGATTACTAGATAGATAGATAGTAGATAGGATAGACAGATATGGAAATAGATTGATAGAGCTAAATAGATAAGTAGGTAGATAGGTAGGTAGATAAAGTTAGGTAGGTTGATAGATAGATAGATAGATAGATAGATAGGATAATAGATAGATAAGATAGATAGATAGATAGGAAAGTTAGATTAAGTCGGTAGTACGTAGATAGATAGATAGAAATAGATAAGATAATGAAACAAAGAATGATTAGAATAGTATATAGATAGATAGATAGATACAAGAAATGATTTAGGATACGATAGATAGAGTAGATAGATAGTAGATAGATAGATAGATAGATAGATAGATAGGATGAAGATAGATAATAGAAAGTAGATCAAGTTGGTAGATGAATAGTTTGATAGATAGATAGACAAGAATGGATAGATAGATAGATAGATAGATAGATAGAAGATAGATAGGATAGATAGAAGATAATAGATAGATAGATAGATAGATAGATAGATAGTAGATAGATAGATAAGATAGATAGATAGACAGGACAGTACAGATAGAATTCTTTATTGGCCAAGTGTGAATTGGTACACAAGGAATTTGTCTTGGTACAGATTGCTCTCAGTGTACAAAAAAGAAAAATAGACATTTGTAAAGAGTCAAGTTTGGACTTTATACATTCTTTGCGGGTTTTGTGTTTAAATGCTCCCAGGGGGTTATTTCACTGAGCATTGTGTCTTTTGTGCTATTTTAATAGCAGGTGGATAACCTATTATATCCTAAAGCCATGTCCTCTCTTAGAATGGGTGAAGGAGGGATGAGTACATTCTATTATTATTGTTTGCTGTTATTGTTGTTGCTGCTAATTTTCTTTGTTAATATTACAATTTCCCTACTTATAATGGCAGTGACTGTCCGGTACAATCTCTTTTAAAATACAAGTAATACATCTTATGCAAACAGGAACTATAACTATTATTCTCAAATCTATTCACCTATGATTCTTTCACTTCTCCTTATTCAACACATTTCCTTTTTAATTAAACACCCTATTAGCTGTTCTATAATTGGTTAATAATATCAAACATTAAAACAATCATTAGGAGCATCATCATTTATCAACCAATTATCCTCTCAATGGCTGAGGGATGTACATTCTTAATCCCATCAACGGACCCAAAGGTGTTTTTGTTTGTGAATAGGCTGGCCTGGATTTCTTTTTCTTTTCCCTTCCTTTTTCCCTTCCTTTCTCTTTCTTTTCCTCCCTTCCCCTTCCTCTTCCCTCTTCCATCTGTTCCTTTCTCCTCTCCCTCTCTCTCCTCTCCTCTTCTCTTTTCTTCTCTTCTTTTCTTTTCTACTTTGGCAACTCCAAGATACTCCAGAATCTCCAGCCTGGATTTCTTTATGGGCCACTAAAAATCCCTCTCTGAAGACTTTCAGGCATCTGCTGGAGGTTGTCGGGAGGGAGGGGGGCTGCTTTCTGCCTTGGGTTAAGTTTTTTTTTTCTCTCTCTCTCTATTTCTCCCTTGGGCAAATATAACCTTCTGCCTCTTTTTAATGTTCCCCCCAATATTTCTCCTCTGGAAAGGGGTGGGGGGTGGCTTTCCTATAATTCTGCTGGATCTTTCACCTCCATGAGATTGTTTTTGTTTGAGGGAGGGGAGAGAGACTCACACTCTCAGGTTGTTCCACAGAACAGCCCCATCACCCCAGCCCTGGGGTCTCCTGCTTGAGTGGGGGAGGGTCGGGCTAGAATGATCCCCCAAGGCCCCCTTCGTCTGTTTTCTGTATTGTTGGGAGGGAAGGACTGCCCAGGCGCTTGCACGTTGCCACTTGTGCGTCCGCTCCAGGCGGGGAAATTCAGGCCTCCCTCTCCCCCCTCCCAGCAGCACAGAGGAGGGAGGGGGGGCGTGGCCCAGGTGGGAGTTCCTGGTGACACGCACCTTCCAATATGGCCAGCCTGGGCGGGCCTCGCTACAGATTAAGCTCCCTCTCGGCGGCAGCAGCGAGGCAGAAACCTGAGAAAGAGCGATCCCTGGACTCGCGTGTTGAGAGGGTAACCGTGGGAAGCGGGCATTCCGTAGCCTCGGCAAGCCAACCATCGGTTTTGTCTCTCTGGCCCACAAGCCGCCGGCCGGCATGGTGATCGAGGTGTGGCATGGAGAGTGCGCGCTGGACAGCCCCGCTTGGCCCGGTTGCTGCGGACCCTCAGGAAAGTTGTCCGGACGTTGGTGCTGGACTGCCGGCCGTTCCTGGCTTAACTTGCCAGCGCGCACCTGCTGGGACGCCCGGCCGGGCATTTGGAACGGGCTGCTTCGGCGGCGGTCGCGGGCCGGAGCGGCGTCAGCTTGGAGTGGCTGGGCCGGACCGGGCGCCTCCTGGCTCGGCTCCGCAAGGCGAGAGGTGGCGCCACCTGGTGGTGCTGGACGAAAAGCGGCGGTCCCAGTCTCGGCTCTGAAGGCCCGCGACAGCTGCCCGGCTGACTACTCCAAATCGCGCTGCTGCGGGAGGAAGCGGGCGCCAGCCCTCGACATTACTGCTCGAAGGTGAGAAAGAGCCGGCCGGGGTTCCTAACACACACACACAACACACACACCCCCACCAACGCCTCGGACTGGGGGAAGAAGTCAAGGAGCTATTGCGGATTAGCACCGGACTTGATAGAAAGGCCGGCCCTGGAAGTTTCCTTCCTCTCTCTCTCTCCGCTAACACACACACACAACCACACACACAGACACCCACCACACACCACCTAGGGCTGGGGAAGAGGGAGGGCGAAGCTGCCGTCAGGGGGTTTCCGCACCTGGCTGGCAGGTTAAGAAGCTGGCCTGGATTTCCTACACACATACAAGTACACAAGCACACACACACACGCACACACATGCACACAATGCCTATGGCAACCTCTTCATTTGGGGGTGATGTGGGACTGTTCGTTAACTGCCAATCATAAATGTATTTTTGGATTGTGTGGTCAAAAAGGTATTTTAATGCCCAATCTCGGCCAAAGTGGAGGAGCATCAGGGCCAGATTTTCATTCTGACTTCTGGGGAGATTCCAGCTGGATCTTCTGGAAGGAATTAAACTGGATGGGTACCCAATTTAATTGCCCAAATCTATAGTTTGGCACATCTGCAATTCTTTCCTTCCATGATCCAGCATAAGTGGCAATGACACCCATTGTATCTCCTAGTGGTGGACCTGCCTGCAAGATTTGGGATCTTGCTTCATCGCTTGGTCCTCTCTCCATGATGATGTCCACACATCAGATCTTTAGGCCCAGTGCACAAATAAAATAAAAAAAAAACCAGCCCATGTTGGCAATCTTGGGCTATTGAAACATGGTTTAGCATCTCCTCCATTTTTTGCAATGTGCAAATATTAGCTGTGGCCGCTCCTTGTCAACCACCGATGCGCATAAAATTATACTTGGAACTAAAAATGTTCCTTGCCTGCTTTGAGTCCTTTCCACTGGCAAATTTGGGTCATTGGAGACAGGCTGGGCTAGTGGTTAAGGCCCTGGGCTAAAAAAGCAGGAGAACTGTGAGTTCAAGTCCTACCTTAGCCATGAGAGCCAGCTGGATTTCCCTCTCTCTCTCTCTCTCTCTCTCTCTCTCAGCCCAATCCACAACACAGGTGTGCAGATGGAAGGTGTGCTGGATATGTTCCCTGCTTGAGTTATTTGTAAAAATAAAGGCGGAAGACAAATACTAAATTAAAATTAAACCAATACGGTGGTCTAGAGAATAGAATAGAGTAGAATAGGAATGAATGGAATGGTATGGAATGGAATGGAATAGAGAATAGAACAGAATAGAAAATAGAATACAATGGAATAAGGAATGGAATAGAATATGGAATAGAGAATAGAATAGAAAAGGATGGAATGGAATGGAATACAGAATATAGAATAGAATAGAAAATAGGATAGGACAGGATAGAGAATAGGATGGAATTGGAGTAGGAATAGGAATAGAATAGAATAAGAAAGAATGGAATAGAATAGAACAGAATAGAATATAGAAAAGGAGTGGAATAGAATAGAAAAGAATAGAATAGAATAGAAATGAATTCTTTATTGGCCAAGTGTGATTGGACACACAAGGAATTTGTCTTTGGTGCAAATGCTGTCAGTGTACACAAAAGAAAAGATAAATTTGCCAAGAGTCAAGAATTACAGAGGTTGAGTTCTCACCTCACAATCAGGAGGCTGTGAGTTTGATCCTAGGTATAGGATAATATTTGGAATAGACTCTCCTGCTCAAGCAGGAGGTTGGACTAGACAACCTCCAATGGTCCCTTCCAATTCTGTTATTCTATGTCTCTGTCCAGATAAAGGCTTCTTGTCATTCCCAGATTTCCCCAGCCAGCTGGAGAATTCCCCAGCTGGCTTGGGAATTCTGGAGATGGCGTCTACCTCTCAGAAAACTGCCAGGGTTGAGAAACACGGCTTTTAGGCATGAACCAAGGATGCCCTGATTACAGGATTCCCGTACAGACAGAAATAGCCTGGAAGGATAGCTATTATCTGCTTTCTTCCAACTCAACAGCCCACTTCCTTCCAATCTCTCTCATCAAGGAGGCTTTGAACACTTCCAAGCCAACTTCCCAGAACTGTGTGCAGTGGCACCACCTACCTTGGCGCCTTCCTCAGCCTTGAGAAGCCCTGAAGACAATGGCGCAGAAGTGGTGACTCCCTTGTATGACCAGGTAAGCTTCTTGGACCCAGGGAAGGTGTAGCACAAATGGATAAGGAGAAGCTATGGACACACCTGTAATTCCCCAAGCCATCCATATATGTGTGTGTGTGTGTGTGTGTGCTGTGTCCTCACCATACTATATACTAATATATAGCCTTATATACATACACATACATAACATACCTACTACATCGAACAGTTATATACATATCATAACATATTACAACTTACAATCTACATTACAGTATACATTATCAGATTATATACATATACATAATATATAATATATACTGAATCGCTGTTCCTTCCTTCGCGTAGTATTCCCACGCTCATTGTAGTGCTTTAAAGTTGTACAATGTTTCGGCAGCAATCTCATCTGCCCTCATCAGGCCTTCTGCTATTCTTGTGTCTATATAGTCCTGTACTATATCTCTGGAATAGCAGTGCCAACGCAAATCAACCAGAAGCCTTGAGGATGGCAGATCTAGTTAGCTGCTGAAACGTTGGCTCAACAACCTTTCCCACAGCACCTACAACTGAGCATGGCTAGTAAATACCCCGACAGGAAGCTGGCAGCAGCAACACATCGTAAGTACCGCGTAAACGCTGTGACAAGAACCATGCACAATACCACACACCACACAGCACACACGAGCACACACCCACCCACACACACAAACCGGCTTGGCGGATTACAGGCTGTGTCCATCTCTCTATTACATAGACATACAATCTCTGCGTGCGACTCTGCTATTAATCAAACTCGTCTCGACTTTGTAGACCGTGAGCACAACCTTGGTTAATTAAGATCCGACTGACGGCGCCGTGCTGGATACCAATTGACCTGGGAGAATGGTTTGTATTTCCCTTTTATTCATCCAGCCTTTCCTTAAGGCTCGGAGCTGGTCACAAGCAGAGCTTGGATTTGAGCTGTCACATCTCGCAATCATTTTTAAAAAATCAATTAATTCCGTTTTAATGGCCTGTTGAAACCGTCTCTGTGCAGGAATGTCTTGGAGATAACCCAGAGGGTATGAAGAGCTGTCTCTTTTATGGTAGCTTAATTGCAGGTTATACCAGAGCCAAAATAGTTATACAGTCCCTTTAATTCTCAACTGTCATCCCTTCCCTAATTCCATCTCCTGTTCATGAATTATGCAGTTTAACCCAGAAGTCTTAAACAGTAACACTTCTTTCTCCTCTGAACATTTTGAGGTTTCTTCTCATTCTGCTGAGTGAGGAATTATGGAAAATTGACTATGACTTGCAACAATTTATCTACTCAAAGAGTTTTTCAGGGTTTGTGGGATTCTTACACATAAAAGTGGGCTTAATTTGTAATAATCCTCTGCCTTTCTATTTGGAAGTAGGACCCAAATATCTAGAGAACAACCTCACTTGAAGTTTTACTTCAACGTTAGCCAGAGGAGGGAATAAAAGGAGAAATAAGAACTTCCTAGAATTAAGGATAAATTTCCTAACAGTGAGAACAATCAGCTAGTGGGAGGGCTTGCCTTTGGAAGATGTGGATGCGCCAACACTGAAGGCTTTCAAGAAAAGACTGGGCAGCCATTTGTCCAGAATAGTATAAGGTCTCCTGCCCGAGCAAGGGGTTGGACTAGAAGATCTCCAAGGTCCCTTCCAACTTTTATTGTGCTGTTAACTGGACACATGTCTTACTGGACATCCATAAAGCTATGCTGAAGGGCTGTTCTGTCTTCAACTAATTAATGGACCCTGAACTGAACATTGTGTCAACTCATAAAATATTTCTATGGTCAGAGTTGCCAACAGAAAGGGAAGGGGGGAAGGGGTTTGAAAGAGCAATGCGGCAGTTTGGAAATTGAAAGTGCATTCCATAAATGTTTTCAAAGATAGTAACTAGGTGACTGAAGTTTGTGCCGTGCAAAGTTCGAACTGGAGAGCATGATTAATGACTCTGGGCTATGGATGTGTCCCATTGGAGAATATGAATTAGGATACACCCAGGGGGGTGGGAGGGAAACCAGGGTCAAGGATGACAATGAATGATTCGGCTACACCCAGGTAATGCCGGCATGTTTATTCCTAATAAATCTTGTTTAATTTTTGGAAGTTTGGCTCAAGACTCATGATTTAAATGGGGGTAACTGACACCTTGTCTTCTTGGTTTTTCTCTCTTTCAGGATGGACCAGTGGAGATCCTACCCTTCCTTTACTTGGGTAGCTGTTACCACTCTTCCAACAAAGAGGTGCTGGAGTCACTGGGAATCACCGCGGTGCTTAACGTCTCTTCCAGTTGCCCCAACTACTTTGAAGGACACTTCCTGTACAAGAGCATCCCAGTGGAAGACAATCACATGGCCGATATCAGCGTATGGTTCCAGGAAGCCATAGATTTCATCGGTGAGTGCCGTAATTTGGAGAAAACCCGTTGTCTCTATGGAAACTGTAATTTGGCCCCTTGGCCTTCTGAAGAAGGGAGGGAAGGTCCCCCTTGGTTGACACAGTGAACTCATTGGAAGGAACAAGGTTGAATTAGTGGGCCTGGTTTGATCTGTTGGGTGAAAGGGATAAGGAGGATACTAGTAGTTATGCTATGGAAACGAATCCAGGAGAGAAGCAACCTAGAACTAGGGAGAAATTTCCTGACGGTGAGAACAATGAACCAGTGGAACATCTCGCCTCCAGAAGCTGTGAATCCTCCAACACTGGAGGTTTTTAAGAAGAGGCTGGATAACCATTTGTCTGAAATGTATAGGATATCTGGCCTGAGGAGGGACTGTTCTATTCTATTCTATTCTATTCTATTCTGTTTTATTCTAATCTGTTCTGTTCTGATTCTATTCCCTATTCTATTCTTATTCTATTCTATTCCCTTTTTTCCTTTCCCCCCCCTTTTTCCCTTTTCCCCTTACTCTATTCCCTATTCCCTATTCTATCCTATACCCCATCCTATCCTTCAGTATAATCTTCTCTAATTATCCCAGAGGCAAACCATTACTATTTGTGTCATTAAACCACTCTAAATCACAAATAAGTGATGGAAACCCTGCTGCTGGACGTTTTGGCCATTTTTTTCCACCCAGTGTTGATGATGTCATCTTGAAAGTGGGTGGCCAAGGTGGGAGACCTCTGTTCTAGACTGTTGGCAGGAAGCTTGCTTTGGCCATCCTTCCAAGCGTTACACCTGCCAGGCGGGACTGTGAGACCTCATCCCACACACACGCACACCCCCTAATTTTGTGCCACCCCAAAACAGCTCAAGGGTCTTTTTTTAGGCATGGCGGTTTCCCTACGGCGAGGGAGGTCTTCTCCTCNGCTCAAGGGTCTTTTTTTAGGCATGGTGGTTTCCCTACGGCGAGGGAGGTCTTCTCCTCCACCTCTGACCTTCTCCTCTCCTCTCTTGCAGACTCCGTGAAGGCCAGCGGTGGGCACGTGCTGGTACACTGCCAAGCAGGCATCTCTCGTTCCGCCACCATCTGTCTTGCCTACCTCATCCAGAGCCGCCGGGTGCGGCTGGAGGAAGCCTTCGATTTCGTCAAGCAGCGCCGCGGCGTCATCTCGCCCAACTTCAGCTTCATGGGACAGCTCCTGCAGTTTGAGACCGAGGTGCTCTGCCATTAGCCGGCAGCTCCTCGCTGCTCTGCAGAGGACGAAGCCAAGAGGGGGCTTCTTACGGACCACAAATTTGGGGAGGGGGCCCTGTTTACATCCCAGATAGGGGAGGAGGGAGGGGGGAGCCACGCGCTGGGCACTGGCCTCCTCCTTTTCCTTCTACTGCACTCCTTGGTAGCAATGACTTCCCAAAGCGGGAGGGGCGCCGAATTGCCCTTCCTGCCCCCCCCAACCCAGGCGGACTTCTCCTCCCCCATGTGAAATTGCCATGATGACTTTATTGCATGACTATGAAAGAAAAGAAAGAAAGAAAAAGAGAATAAGCTGGAGACTAAGAGAAATAAATGTGAGACGAGACGGTTCGACACTCTTGGTAGGAACCACTCGGGCCCCCTCTGTTGCCTCCCCCCATCGAAGAGAGCCAAATGTTATTTATTATTGTCCGTTGTTGTCCGCGTGGCTCCCACTTTGGATGGCTTAGTTTGGACCACATTGCGTAAATCAGCTCAGCCCAAGTAACGGGGGATCCTCGACGTGTGGCCTGACGTTGAGGGCGCTAAACATTGAGCACATTATTCCCCCGTTGTATGACTTTTCTCACTGCGTTTTGTTAAGGGGGTCTCGGCCGTTGTTCAGCGAGCAACAACTAGCTAGTTGTTAAGTGGATCCAGATTTCCCCGTTGCTGTGGTTAGAAACTCCCCGAAGAAGATTTCCATGCTCCCCTCCCCCCCCCATCCCCACTCCCAGGGACACGGCCACCGTCATAAATGTGAGTCAATTGTGGAGCATTCCAAAGTCAATTGTGCGGCCATAGGGATGCCCCAACGGTTGTAAGGGTGGAAAACATCCGTACGTCACTTTTTCCCGTGATTGTAACCTCAAACCATCACTAAATGAACTGTTGTAAGTCAAGGACTACCTGACTCTCCCTTTGTGTCCTCCAAAATTGGACACAGTGCCATTTTTTGCCAGCCCAGGTGACTAATCCTTGGGTGTCTTCAAGTTATAGACTGAAATCACCGCATGTTTTCTTTTTTTAATTAAAAAGTCATAATATGTATGAAAATAACAGTTTAAAGAAAGAGGTTCAGATTGCTAATAATCTGATGCATTTGATAGCAGGAGCAGGTTCAGGTTGATGGACAGCTGAGCTTGTTCCTTGCCCAAATGCCAGTGGCCTGGTCATGCTGTTGGTCATTCAGCTGCCATGGGTGAGCCAATCCGTTGAACATGTTCATGTAATATGAACATGCAAATGTCCCTTTTCAAAGTGACATGGATCTGTTCTTTTCTTCAATGACTTCAATGTCTGAAAGTTCATTTGTGGTAAAGCTGGAAAAAATTGACATGGACCTTGAAGGTCCAGCAGGCCCCCTAAGATGGAGTACCAAACACAAGAAACATTGGTAGATCAGGGTTGAATTTCTGGAGTCCTTGGTGGCTGCTGCTGGGACTGTAGTTTTCTTGAAAACATCTCATTGCCAAAGTTGGTTAACATCATCAAGGCTAGAAGGGAGTGGGGTGTCTAGAGCAAAAACCCTGCTCCCCTTTTAGCCCTGGAGGATGTTACCTAGTTTGGTAATGAAACGTCTGGCAAGAAAACCAGCAAGCTAAATCAGGAGCATCTCCAACCTTGCCACTTTAAGACTTGTAGACTTCAGCTTTGAAGTCCAGAGACTTGAGCTTTTGTTGGCCCTGAGGAAATCGGAGTTGAAGTCCACAGTCCTTGGAAGTGGCCAAGATGGAGACCGGCCGGTGGCCCTAACATGACCATTTGTCACCAGAGATGGAGGGATGCGCATTTGTATTCCTTCTGCGTGCTAAAAGGCGTCTCAGGGTCCTGCGGTGTAGCTGTAGCATGGGGCCCTACTTTGAATTTCTTGATAATTTTGGGCATGGAAGGAAGTTGAGGAATCGCACCTGGAAGCCCCAAAGATGTGAAGTGTCCTGAGGACAACAGGAGCAAGTTTTGCTCTTTAGAAAGTAAGCCCAAGCTAGCTAGGCATTTCCCATCCGACCAATCGACAATTGGCTGGTAGGATGCTCAACCTAAAACCTGGCTTGGCACGTCACCCTAGTTTGAAGTTCCACAGCAAACGATGCTTGGGCACACCAATCCCATTCAGTGCAAGGTGGTCTCCAAACATGGCCCCTTTAAGTCTTGTGGACTTGCAACGCCGCGAGAATTCCCCAGCCAGCCATGGGAAGTGGCCACGTTTGGGAGTTGGAAGTCCACGAGTGGCACGGTTGGAGACCCAGCATTATTTCGTGGCCTTGAGTGAAATACATCCCTGTGTTTTTTTCCAGCCAAGTAGCCTGAGACGTGTTGGCGCCTTTGGGTCAGGATGGACCAACAATGCAGCAAGCCCACTGGCGATGGAGGTATGGGTTGTGTGGACAGGATCAGTCCATACTGGGATGAGAGATTGGCGTTCCCCACCTGCAAAGGGAAGTGGGACAACTCCGAGTCTCCTTCCTTTTTGAGCACAATCATCCATGGGTGAGAAAGAGGGGGCTGGAGCAGTGGTGGATAGGGCCCCCAAGCTGCTTCCTTCCTCTGCTCTCTCCGCTCCCAAAGCAAGACTCACTTGTTCCTCTGTACAGATTTGCTGTAGGAGAACCTCTGTCTTGAAGGGACATTGAATTTCAAAAATGTCTTCTGACTTTATATTTATTATACCTCTGGTTGGCGTTGCAATAAACAACCACTTTTTATATGGCAGGACGTTGCGTCTCAAAATGTTTGCTTGGGTGGGAACAGGGTCTTTTCTTCATTGCCTAAAAGATGAAATGGTTCATTTGCCCTCAGCATGCTTAAGAAGAATACATGGCGACTTGGTCAAGAAAGTCAAGATGGCGGCAAGATGTGGTGTTCACAGCTCCACCTATTCAGGAATAAATTGAGTGCCGATGGGTGTCGCACATTGGTGGTTGTGACACATATTTTGAGTGAGAGGGAGCTGTAGCAGAGGGGTGAAAGAGCCACATGCAGCTCTAGAGCCACAGGTTGCTGATGCCTGCCCTAAGCCATGGTTTGCTTAACCTCAAGTTGACTGAATAAACCACGTTATTTCAGTTCACACAACCCACTGGGTTAAATTGTGTTGGGGGTCCCCGTTGTGAAATCCTGATGGATGAGCCCATCTTTCATGGCCCACAAAGCAGCATCTGCAGCAAACACTCAAACATCTGGGGCTCAACAGCCTGTGGGCCTGCTTCTCTTGCCTACCTTTCAGTGTTGCAGCAGGTTCAAATATGAGTTACTGTCAGGTTTCCAAGTGATGAAATCCAACTAAAAAGAAAAGAGCAAAGTCCATCTTCCAAAACCATTTCTTTTGTTTAGGAAAGCATCAAATTGGCAAAGGCTGTTGTAATTCTCAATCTGACACAACCCAAAATTGCACCATATAATATTGGAAGTTAGAAACAGCCCCCCAAAGGTCACATTCTCCAATAGAAGTAAATCAGTGATTGCCTTGGTGTCATTAATCTCCACCTCCAAGTCTCAGCAAAGTCAGCTTTCGTTCCCAGGGGAAGAAGAACCACCTAGCCTAAACAACTCTCTCATCTCCACTCCTCCCCCCCTGAGGAATGTGGCAAACCCAAAACAACCAGCAAAGAGAAAGAAAAGGAATAAAGGAATAAGGCTAAATAAAATGGCTCTACACACATATCAATTTCAGGCTTGACAGTCACATTTTCCAGCCGGCCTCCCGCTGATCTCTGCAGCAACAGAAACCCCCACCCACCCACCCACCTACCCCATTTCCTCTGAGCTGCTGCTTCTCCATCCTACTTTGCGGTGACTCAAAACCAAGATCTCCACTGTTGATACTGCATTGTCCAGCATTGTTAAGCGGTGGTAGCATGGGAGGCTTTCTCCTAAAATCCACCACCGTTTCTACAGTTTTGAGTGTGTTCAGTTCCAGATTGTTCTGGCTGCACCACAAGGCTAGTTGTTCAACCTCCTGTCTGTGTGCAGATTTGTCGTTGTCTCAAATGACACCAAGCCCTGTTGTATCGCCCACAAACTTCAGTACTTTAACAGAGGGATCTTTCGAGATGCAGCCAAGGGTATAAATGTACCGCAACTAAGTTTAGGAGCTGTGTCAGAGAAGGAGCCCACAAGGAGCCTTATTTATTTTATTTTATTTTTATTTATTTATTTGATTTGTCAATCACTTACAAGTTAATAGGTATAAGTATAAACATAGTTATGAATACATGAGATGGATACATAAAAGAAAAATAAAAAGAAACAATAGGACAGGGACGGTAGGCACGTTGGTGCGCTTATGCACGCCCCCCTACAGACCTCTTAGGAAAGGGGT
>BHFT01023971.1:0-20344 GCA_004320025.1 Laticauda laticaudata | reverse complement strand
GATGCATCGCGTTTTCCAACGGATGGCAAGCTTTTTTGTCCGTTTTACATCCTCTTTGCATCCGTTGGTTCAGTGTCACATGGGCTTAAGGAAAGCTGCCAAGGAAAACTGAAATAAAATTGTAAGCATTGCTGTAATCACGTGATTTTCACTTAGCAACAGCTTTGCTTTGTTTCATAACAACTTTATTAAATGTTCCAAAATGTACACCTAAAAACTAACATAAGCTAAGAATCAAGCAAAAAGATAAAGAGGAAAGAGAGAGAGAGAGAAAGAGACAGAGACAGAGAAATAACACTGGAGAAAGATATAAAGAAAAAAAAAGGAAAACAAAAATGCAAACCAAGAATGACTTCTGACTTCTTCCAAGTATATTAAAAAAAAATATGCTTATATTCAGCTCTTCATTTAAGCACCTGGAAGAGCTTTTCTTCTGGCCTTTTGTAATCAAACCTGGAGTAGAAGAGTAAAAGGAGACCCTTGGGATTGGAGAAGATTGATTGCCAGTTCATTTACTTAAATGCAGCAAGAGGAAAACAGTGCTCATATTTTCCATTTCACAATGCCAAAATGCCCAGAGCAGACAATGCTTCCTGCCACCCATCCAGGATTTATATAGCATTGAAAGATTGGATTGAGTTTCTTTGAAGTTGCCAGCAATAGGTTTTTAAAATATTAGACTCTGGAGAAGTTTAGACAATGCCAGGATGCAATCTGTCAGAATCTGGAGCTTAATTGTTTTGTTGGTTGTTTGGAGGGTGTGATCCTAATGTATGCTCAAACTGCACCGTCTATCTGTCACCAACCACTGACCATCCCTGATTATACTTTTGATTAGTGGTAAAACTGCTGATTTTGGGGAGCAATAGCAATACCACTTAGACTTATATACTGATGTGTAGTGCTTTACAGCACTCTGTGAATGATTTACAAATGTCAGCCTATTGCCCCCAATAACATGGGTCCTCATTCTACCCACTGCGCCATCATGGCTGCAAAGCATGGGAAGCATTTCAAAACAGACCCAGGTTTTCTGAAGACTAAAAAAAAAGAAGGTGTGGAAAAAAACTTTCCATCTTGCAAGTTTCTGTTAATGTAATCTTACAATAAAGTAGGATTAGTTCAGCTGGGTGTCCATCTGATCTGGATTCCTTCTCAAGACTGACTCTTGGGTTGCATTCATCTGAATTTGTCTCATGGAATTTAGATGTTGCTGTCACCCTATACAGATAGTTCTCAACTTATGACCATAATTGAGCCCAAAATTTTTGTTGCTAAGTGCGAAATTTGTTAAGTAAAGCCCCTGTCACACTGCACCAACGGATGGAAAGAGGATGTAAAAACGGAGAAAAACACTTGCCATCCGTTGGTTAACGCGATGCTTCCGTTCTGTACTCACTGCCTTCCGTTTTGCTTCCTCTCATGCTCCCAGCATGTCGTCTATTGACATTTCATCGCGCTACACGAAGGTTTGAGCTGCTCCAAAAGCTTTGAGCGGGAATGTATCCAATGCATCCCTTTCTGCTCCTCTATGCACACGGTGGACATCCGGGTCTGCATCCATTACGCATACTGCTATATCCGCTAGGCATCGCGCTGTGCATCCGCACAAACTCAGAATCCCCTTCGCAGTGGTAAAGGAGCGCGGGAGGAACGAGGCGGGATGTGAAGTCAGAAGCGGAACGGACAGCGCAGCGTTAGTCAGCATGACGGAGAAAAGGGATGAAGGGGAGATGCAAACTCGCATCTGCATCATCGCTACCGGATCCGTTCTTGCGATCCGCTTGCATCGCCTCATCACATCTCTAGCATCTCGTACGCATTGCCGCTCTGCAGCCAGCTTCTGCATTCTGGCTTCCATCCGCGTTTCCATCCAGCTAGTCGTTCCGTTCCGCATCCGGCTATTTCCATCCGCCTCGTCCTCCGCCGCGTTCCGTTGCCTTTCCGTTGTTTTCGCGCTCTGTTTATGCAAATTTTGCCTCTTTTGAGAGCCGACATCAACATGATGGAACATTTTTTCTCGTCCGCTGTGTCCTTTTTACAAACGTTTTGCATCCATTGGGCAGTGTGACAGGGCCTTAAGGTTTGCCCCATTTTATGTCTTTTCTCGCCACATTGGTTAAGTGAATCCCTGCAGTTGCTAACTTAGTCACATGGTTGTTAAGCGAATCTGGCTTCCTCATTGACTTTGCTTAAGAGAAGGTCGCAAAAGGGGGAATCCTGTAAGTCCAGGACACTGTGACCATCGTAAATGTGATTCAGCTGTGAAGCAAGTTTATATCATGAGACCATGGGAATGCTTCAATGGTCATAAGTGTGAAAAATGGTCATAAGTTGCTTTTTTCAGTGCCGTTGGAACTTCAAATGGTCACTAAATGAACTGTTGTAAGTCAAGGACTCCTATACTTTTGTAAAAGAAAAGAAAGAAAACCAGCCACGTGAAAGGTAAACTTTGACATTTAAGAACAGAGATAATTCCCAAAGAAACTTCTGAGGTGGCTCTACCTTACAAACCCTCCTGCTTTGACCTGTTGGAAGTTAAAAAACCAACCCTCTCTCCTAGGAAAATGAAATATTTTAGGACTGTCTAGGCAAACCTATGGCATGCGTGCCAGAAGTGGCACGCAGAGCCACTTCTGCTGCATGTGAGAGTTCACCTGGAAGAGCCCGACTGCACATGCTTGCACGCCGCCACTGCCCGACAGTTGATTGTCGGGTATCTGGCACGCATGCGCAGGGGGGCGCGGGAGACATGAGTGCATGCACAAAGATGCACAGCATGAGGGAGAATCACACGTGCATGCGCAGGGGGCATGGGGAAAGCCCAGCACGCATTGCCTACTGGGTGCTGGCACGCGAGCACGAGCGCACGAGTGTGCGTGCAATTATTGGCACGGGAGCCAAAAAAGGTAAGCCGCGACTGTTTTAGGACATACTAAAAAGACAGAATATCTCCCCTAAAAGGAAAAGTAGAAACTCAGAGGCAGAAACTCAGCCCCCCACCTTTGCTAATGGACCATTACACTGACCTGGGCCAGTCTATTTTACATAACAAAGATCTACCTCCTTCCGGCAAACCTATAATAGGAACTGCCCAAAGCCCTTTCATTACATCATCATCCAGCAAAGCTCAACCAAGCCTGAGACTCAGGACAACCTACAGAGTTGCCCTTCCATGGCCCCATGAGAGTCTGACAACCAATCAGAATACAAGCTGAAATTCAAAACCCCAACAGAGGGTATATAACTGAGGGTCTCTCAGCATCTTGCGCCTTCTTTTTCCTTCACCCAACATCTTGAAGCATGTGACCATCCTTTTCACTTTGGTCCTGTCCACCATTAAGCCATCTTTCCAAGCAGCCACCATATTTCCAGTGTCTTTCTTCCCCACTTGGAACTGAACCCAGAAGGATATTTCTTCCAACAGACCCATGACTTATTCTGAATTATCTGAGAAGTCCTTCATGGTCTCTGAGCTTGGTGGTTTTCTTGCAGATGTTTCATTACCCCAAGCTAGGTAATATCCTAATCTTAATTATCTTCTCAGCTATTAGAGAAGCACAGAGGGAGAAGAACTGGAACTAGGGATATATATGTTGCAGCAGATGTGACATATTTTATTGGCACAGTTGTTACTTTTAGCAAATTTAATAAAACAAAACTCAGACAAATTTTTAGCTGTTTAGAGACATAAAGAGAGGACAGATTCCTTGCTTTTATTTATATTTATTTATATAATACACATTTTATTTTAATGGATCCAGCTTGGGATATCCATGAGTCTTGTTCTAATAGCAAAAAAATGCTAGGGACAATGAAGGGATCATTTTGTGATCCTTCCTGGAAAGATCAAGGATACCTGACATCCCATCTTCCTATGAACAGGTAGGGCAATATTATTGTGGGAAAAAATGAAGGCAAAAGCTCGTCCTGATATTTGAGGGCCAGCCCCAAAGAAGAGGGAGTCAAGCTATTCTCCAAAGCACTTGAAGGCAGGACAAGAAGCAACGGGGTGGAAACTAATCAAGAAGAAAACTAACCTGGAAAATAAAGAGAAATTTCCTAGCAGGATAATTAATCAGTGGAATGGTTTTCCTCCAGAAGTTGTGGTTGCTCCAACAGTGGAAGTTTTTAAATAAGAGATTGGGTGGCCATTTCTCTGAAATGGCATAGAATTTCCAATTTGATCAGAGGGGTTGGATTAGAAGACCTCCAAGGACCCTTCCAACCCTTGTTATTCTGTTATTCCTCTTAACTTCTGTGTTGTTTTTTTTTCAATATGAAACAGGAATGATCCATCCTCAACCAGACATCTTTTTCGTCACCAATATCACATCCTCTTCACACAGGCTGCTTTATTTAACTTGCTTACATCCTTAGCAGTTCAGAGGTGGTATTCAGCAGGTTCTTATCAGTTCTGGAGAACCAGTAGTGGACATTTTGAGTAGTTCAGAGAACCGGCAAATCCCACCTCTGACTGGCTCCACCCACATCTCTTCTCTGCCTCCCATTGAGTCCCAGATGATCGGCTGGCTCTGCTTTGGTTGCCCTGCACAGGAGAATAGAGCTGGAAAGTAGGTTAGTGGGGTGGGGAGGGAATGGGGATTTTGCAGTATATCCTTCCCTTGCCACACCCACCAAGCCACACTCACAGAACCAATAGTAAAATTTTTGAATCCCACCACTGCATCAGTTGCAAGTATAGCAAGGAGAAAAGGTGAGTTCTGAAGCACCCTCTAGCTTTCTGTTTTTACACTCCAGGAGAGCCTGCAGTGTGAGCTCACAAGGCCAATTTAGTCAAAGGCGGCTAATGATGAAACAAAAGGAGTTGTTTAACTTATTTTAAATCTGCCAAAGCCTGGCTGCAGACTGCAATTTTCTGTACAACAGCCCTCGAGCCAGTTCTTCTCATTTAGCCTTCAAGCACCCTGCTGATTTTAATGGATTGGACTTGGAACCTACAAGGGTGAACCAGGAAACTCAGCAAGAAAACACCCTGGCAATAAAGCTTTAGATCTAATCAAACTTTGCAGAGGCAATAAATTAGCCCTTTAAATATATTAAGCATTCAGGAGCTATTAACATAAACATTCATTGCTCATTTATTGTCTGTTAGCTTGGAGCCCTGCCTTACTAAAAGCTTTCATTGTTTTCTTTTCTTTTCTTTTTTAAAAAAGATGATTTTATTAAAAGTTTTTAAAGCAAAAAGTAGAACAAATTAATATAAAGTAAGCAAGAAAAAAAGAAATCAAAAGGAAAACTAAAGGGAAAGAAAGAAAGAAAGAAAGAAAGAAAGAAAGAAAGAAAGAAAGAAAGAAAGAAAGAAAGAAAGAGACAGAGAGAGAGAGGGGGAGGGGAGAGAGAGAGAGAGAGAAATGGCTTCTAATCTTCTTTCCAGCAGTTCAAAGTACAACCATAAATTTGCCTCTTTCTCTAAAGTCACATTGTGATTCTCTTCTTTCGATAATGAATCCCGTCTAATCATCAAAAACATAAATCAAAAGTTCCTTTTCCTCCCTATTTTACACAAGAAAAGCCCATAAGAGGTTTCCAGCTGGCAATTAATGGAAACTTTGATGTTCTCTAATCAAAGAAGTCAATATGACCATTTCAGCAAGTTCCATCAACTCCTCCAATCATTCTTCCTTTGGTGGTAGCTATTGCCAAATCATTCTACCTTCCAAAACCCTCCATTTCTGAGTGATTTCTTAATTAGGGAAAGGAGGGAATCCAAGGAGGATTAAACATCGTTAATGCTTAGTATATCAAAGAAATGTATCATTCCTTTCTGGAAAAATGGCAGAAAGAAAAGAATGAATGAATGTCCAGAAATTCAAGCATTTTGAAAACAGTTAACTCCTGGACTGTTTCCTGTGTCAACTCATAAAACATTCCTGTTTTAGTAGTTGCCATAAAAAGATGGGGAGGGGAAGGAAATCTGGAAGAGCAGTGTAGCTGAAAGTGAAAGTACATTCCAACTCTTATCTTTAAAAGATTGCAACTAAAATACCAGAGCTTTTGCCCTCAAATATATTTAATTGGAGAACATGACTGATGACACCCAGCCCTGAACGTGCTCAATTGGAGAATCTGGTTTATGAGACACCCAGGGGGGAGGGGGGAAAGAGGGTCACAGGGGACTGTACATTACATATGCCAGAGTTGGGTTCATATAGGGCAGTGCAATAGATTGCCTCTAATAAATCCTTTGAAGGTTTTTGAAGTTTGGCTCGAGAATCATGATTTAATTAAAGTGATTGCTGGAATCCTGACAGTCTAAATGTTTTAGGAACTTTGCTACACATATCCAGAAAAGCAACAAATTAATTGTCGAAAAAAAAAAGCAACCCAGAGAATGTCTATTTAGGTGGACACTAAGAGGCCACATCAGCTTGATGGCCTATACAGATAGTTCTCAACTTGTAACCATTTGTTTGGTGGCCGTTCAAAATTACGACAGCACTGGAAAAAAGTGACTTATGACTATTTTTCACACGACTGTTGCCACATCCCCGTGGTCACATGATCAAAATTCAGATGCTTGGCAACTGGCTTGTACTTAAAACAGTTGCAGTGTCCTGGGGTCATGATATTTGTGACTTTCCCAGAGGATTTTGGAGAAGCCAAGTCAATGGGGGAAAGTCAGGCTCACTTAACAACCATGGCAAGAAATGCCATTGAATTGGGCATAGCTTACTTTACAGCCGCATTGCTTACCAGCACAAGTTTCAGTCTCAATTGTGGTCATAAGTTGAGGATTACCTGTTATGGAAACATTATGCTCTTGTGGTTCAATCTAAGAATGTTAGCACTGAAAATTTTTCTCACATGTCTGCCATGCTTCAAAAGACATGTCAAGTCTTCTGCAAGTTCCTTGTAAATGGGATTTAGTGCTCTCCTGAAGAAAAAGAATAAAAAAACACTAGACCAATGGTTTTTTAAAAGGAACTTCAGCCTTTTGGAACAAAATGTTAGTTCATCACTGCACAAATCTGAACAGGAAAAAAAGAACCAAGTTTTACCAACTGTATGTTGCCAGTTCTGGAATAAACACATCACAGATGTTTCATTGCTTTTATTGATAAGAACAGCACATGGCCTTCACGCTGCTTTTATTACCTGGGATGGTGGGTAGAGGAAACCAGTAAGTTTGCCTAACCCATTCCAACCCACCACTGTGTGGTGCATGAGCAAGCCACAACTATGTGTTTTTCATGGCCATCCACTGGCAATTTCTAGGTGCCATCAGCTGTAAAGTCAGCTGTGGACCTGAGCACAGCCCTTCTCCCTCAAAACCAATCCTCCCACCTGCTTCACCCCTTGCTTCTCCTCCATGTCTGTTTTCATGCGAGCTAGCTTGGAGCGTGGGTTTAGCACTTTTTCAAAAGACTGCTGGACTCATGTTCAAAAAGTAGCTCAACAGGCATGAAGGAAGACTGTGCCAAGCAGCAGCAGGAGGGGGGGGGAGAGGGAGAGAGAGAGAGAGATCCTTTATGACTTTGTAATCATCCATGTGACTTATTCAAAACCTTGGGGCTTAAACCTGTCGTTGTAAGCAGCCACCTGCCTTCACCTAACCCAACCTTGCTTCTGATTGGGCAGAACGATTGGTGATTGTTTTCCTGCCAGTAGGTAGCAAAAGTAGCAAAACTGGGGGAAATCCACCTAGTCTCTTCTTTAACTTCTTTAACTTTAATGTGCCACCACACCAAAGGGGCTTTTTCAGGAGGCAACTGGACTTTCTTTCTTTTTTTTCTTTTGAAGAAGTTTCACTTCTCATCCAAGAGGCTTCTTCAGCTCTGACAGGATGGTGGGAAATGAAAGGATTTATATTCCTTGCAGACAGCTGGTCATTTGCTTTCTTTTAGAGAGTCATTGAGGCCATTTGGAGGTTTATCTGTGTCCCCAGGGTCACCTGAGTGGTGCTCCTGGTTCCTGTAGTCTGTCTAATTATTTTCCTCTGGAAATCCATTCCTGCTCCCACACCATTCAAAGCGTGTCGATCCCAAATTGTATAGCATGCAGGAGGCAACTGGACTTTGTTTTTTCTTTTGAAGACGTTTGGCTTCTCATCCAAGTAGCTTCTTCAGCTCTGACAGGATAGTGGGGAATGGGAGGATTTATATATACCTTTGGGACAACCATGACCTGGATGACTGAGAATCTTGAGAGTCTTGAGTAATGGTTCATGGTTAGAATGCAGTCTTGCAGGCTACTTCTGCCCACAGTCAGGAGCTTGATCCTGGCTGGCTCAAGGTTGACTGAGCCTTCCATCCTTCCAAAGTCGGTAAAATGAAGAGCCAGATTGTTGGGGGCAATAGGCTGTAAACTGCTTAGGGTTGTAAAGCACCAAGAAGTGGTACATAAGTCTAGGTGTTATTGCTATAGCTATTGCTCCTATCTTGCAGGCGATATGTAAAGATAACATATTTCCCAGCCCTGTTATTGTTGTAGGATAGGGAACACCAGTGGAGGCAGCACAATTTATGCCAGGGCTGTCTTCGGCCTCCTGAAGGATTGTTGCAGAGTCCTTGGATGCAGCTGGCTGAACTCTCTTTTCAGCAGTCTTCTCTGGTTGTTATTCTGACTGTCAGCCAGACAGTTTTCATGATTAAGGGCATCAGAGATATCCAGAAACAACTTGGGAAGCTTCAGAGATATAAGCCAGGCAATTATTGTCCCTTTTAAAGCAGAGGTAGATGGGGAGGAGGGGGAGAGAAAGAGATTGAGAGAGATTGAGAGAGATTGAAAGGGGGGATTGGGAGAGAGAGGGGGGAGATTGAGAAATCAATTGCTTGAGAGAGAAATTGAGAGGGGAGACAGAGAGAGAGAGAGAGAGAGAGAGAGAGAGAGAGAGAGAGAGAGAGAGAGAGAGAGAGAGAGAGCAATTGAGGGGAGAAGAGAGAGAGAAAGAGAAAGCAGGGGACATTGTTGCTTTACCTCAAGCACAACTACCAATTACAGGTAGTCCTCAATTTACAACCACAACTGAGCCCAGAATTTCCATTGCTAGGCAAGATGGTTGTTAAGTGAGTTTTGCCCCATTTTATGACTTTTATTGTCATGATCGTTAAGCGAACCACTGCAATTTTTGTCAGTAACACAACAGATAAGTGAATCTGGCTTCCCCATTGACTTTGCTTGTCAGAAGGTTGCAAAAGGGGATCAAATGACCTCGGAACACGGCAACCATCATAAATAAATAGCAGTTGCCATGGCTCCGAATTTTATCATTTGACTGTGAGGATGTTGCAACAATCTTAAGTGTGAAAAATAATCATAAATCACTTTTTTTCAGGGCCATTGTAACTTCAAACATTCACCAAACCAATGGCTGTAAACCAAGGACTCCCCGTACAAGGCTTGACAAGGGGAAAATGGAGTTATAGTACCAGAATATTAGATACCTAGCACCACAATCAGGATCTGTCCTATGATAGATGGTTAGAAAAATAAAAGTCCACTCTGGATAGCCAGACCCGCCACCAAGCTCCTTCCACAGTGCTCCCAATTTAAATCCAAGTTTCTAATGATTTTAAATGGCTTTTAGCTGGAAGTCCCTCGTGGTTTCCCAAGGACGGGAATGGTTTGCATGGTTAAGCTGGATATGATGACTCAACAGTGGATGATTATCCGTTCATCACAAGATAATTTTTTTACTTTTCTCATCTGAGAAGGATCAGCCATAATTTTCTGCAATAACTTTGCATTACTGCAAGTGGATGCAGCCTTCAGCTGTAGCTGCTTCCCGTGGAGAATCACTCCCATCCCATCCCATTCACAGAAGCATCCTTGCATTTCGATCTAAGCGAGAGGTACTTCATCCAGATGTATATCAAGTCTCAAGACCTAAGAGGAAGGATTTCTGGGAATGTTAACTTTCACACCCCAGAGGAACATCATTGTGAGCCTCGATGGCGCAGTGGTTAGAGTGCAGTACTGCATGCTACTTCTGCTGACTGCCGGCTGCCTGCAATTTGGCAGTTCAAATCTCACCAGGCTCAAGGTTAATTCAGCCTTTCATCCTTCCGAGGTTGGTAAAATGAGGACCCAGATTGCTGGGGGCAAGAGGCTGATTCTGTAAACTGCTTAGAGTGGGCTATAAAGCAAAGTGGTATATAAGTCTAACTGCTATTACTATTGCCCTTCCTTCTTTCCTCCCTTCCTTCCTTCCTCCCTTCCACCCACCCACCCACCATCCATGGTGGCACATTGGTTAGAGTGCAGTACTGCAGGTTATTTCTGCTGACAACCAGCCACCTGCAATTTGGCAGTTTGAATCTCACCAGGCTCAAGGTTGACTCAGCCTTCTATCCTTCCAAGGTTGGTAAAATGAGGACCCAGATTATTGGGGGCAATAGGCTGACTCTGTAAAATACTTAGAAAGGGCTGTAAAAGCACTGTGAAGTGGTATATTAGTCTAAGTGTTATTGTTATTGGATTTAAGTCAGGAATGGGTAGGACACCAGCAGACCTTGTGTAGCAAATATCTCCCAAGCCTCTTTACGGCCCGTCAAACCTGCTGGCCATTGTGGTTGAAAAAGGCCATCATGATGCCCTACCATTTGAAGGTAGGAAAAAAAAACACAACACAGAAAGTCCAGTGTAAGTTTTGCAGAGTATAAACACAGAGGGCTATCCTGCAAAGTTATTTCCCAAAACCTGGAAAATGGAAAACCGTAATTCTATCCATCTGCACATGAAGACTCCCAACGCTTTGTAAAACTGCCTCTCTCATTATAGCCACTTCCCCATTAAATGTTTACCCTCACCATTAAAATTCCCCACCTTGTAGCTCCAGCCCTTAAATCGCTGCCAGGCTAGGAAAGATGGTACAAGGTCAGCCAAGCAGCTTCTGCAAGAATGCGAGAAAAATCTACAATGAACGCCAAGCCTTGGGTGACCTATTTGGTCTGTATTTATTGCAATCTCATTGCCCGACATGAAATTCAAGGTGATGGGTATGCATTCTAGGGAAGTTGATACAGAAGGTAAAGCAGCTTTTTTGGGGGGCGGGGGGGACAAGTGTCTAAAGGAAAGGTCAGTGTGGTTAGTGATCACATCTATTCAATAACACATTTTTTTTCAATGTACACATAATGCTACAGCTACAGGCCCCACAATGAGCGGGTAGGTGTATTCATACACAATTTGCAGGGTGGGGACAAAACAAGTCCTTAGAAGTGCAGGAGAACATCACAAGAGGAAATGGGAAGATTCAGGTCTGGCTTTGGACCCATCTATGTCCATATTTTTTATCCTTAAGAGTGGACCAGACCATATGGCTTTTTGATATTTAAGACAACAGGGAGGAAGCAGCTGGGACCTCAAGCTCATTGAACAGATGCCAGAGAATACTGAACATGCATCAGCTGGACAGTATGTAACTGAGTCTTATCTATGCCATAGGTATCATTATGGTTATGGTGGTCTTTGACCATAATAAAGATTGGATTAGATTGGTGTATCCTTACAGTGAGAGGCGCAGTGTTCTGGTTTGCTTGTTTTTGTTTTTATGGCAGTTCTCTGAGGATGGCTTCTTTTTCCCCCCTGATCTTTTATTTTGGAAGCAAAATTGTGAAGCAGTTTTGTCAATGATAGTAGAGAGAAGGTCAACAGCAAGTCTTCTGCAAACTGCCAACCAAACAGGATGTAAGTATTATGAGAGGTCTTTGGATCCTGGTGAGGATGAACATTCCTGAAAAGCATCCAGTTATCATTTTTTTTCAGTCTTCCTGGCCTCCTTGCCAATAGTCCAAAGCATAGGTCGAAATTCCACATTCCCCAACTGTAGATCGTATGTCTTCAGGCCATCCGTAATGGTCACTCTGCCTTTTCTTGGCAATCACAATCTCTTGCCATCTCCATCCATGGACGGCATGTGTCTTGATACCTGCAATATGTCTTTGCCCTATACGCCAATGTTGACTTCCCTCCATGCCTCCTAAACTTGACCTTAGCATGGAAGACAGCCTAAGCAAAGTCAGAATTACAGGTTTCCTTTTCCTGAAAATCTTCTTTTCCTCTAGCCGATGATGAATTTTTAGTGTGTACTACAAAGAAACTTTTAGTGGCTGCAGTCCTCAGAGGATGGGAACAACCATGCCCCAATCTGTACTTTACATGGTCCAGTTAAATGGACATCTATCAATAATTCAACAATTGCCATGCATTCATATGGCTATAGTGTGCACAACAATTCCCAATGGTTCTATATTTTCTACATTGATAAATTAAATCCTTGCCCCTCTTCATGGGATAGAGGAAGGACATTATTGGTTCTGGAAAACAACATTCAGATGGAACCAGTTCAGTGAAAGACAGCAGCATAAAAACTCATTTTGTAGAAATATTGCCCAGTAGAGTACTAGAATACTGTCCAATGGGTTAAATTAACATTAGCAGCACTTTCTCTTTCTACTTTAGGGTCCATTACAGGAATTAAAATATCCATGGGAAAAACTGGAAGCATTCTGCTTTGTTTGAGACCATCAATGAGAATGAAATGGGTTGTTTAGTGTGTGTGTGTGTGTGTGTGTGTGTGTGTGTGTGTGTTTACATGCATACTTCAGAACAATCTGTGCATTTGTTTGCATGTGCATACGTGTAATACATATAATGCAAATACAGGTCAGCCTTTTTCAATCTGAATACAAAATCTAAATGACCTGAGTAAAGGGTTGGACTAAATGGCCTTTGATTCCTCCAATTCCATAAAAAAGGAGTTTGTTTATTGTGAGACAACAGGAGAAGAGGCTGAGCACACCTCCTTGAAAATATAGGCAGCGTTACTTTAGGATCCCCTAAATAAGACTCTACCTTCTACCAAATGTGGAGCTGATGGTTGACATTTTTCCAAAAAAATTATCTGAACCTTTGATGGGGTTGATGTTTCTCAGCTTTGGCAACTTTGAAGATGTGTGGATTTCCATTCCCAGAATTGAGTTTGGGGAGGTGAAGACCACGCATCTTGAAGTGCCTCCACTGGACTAGAGATTGAACTGCATGTCTAGCACCTGGGACATCCAGGTTCAAATTTCTCCTCTATGGAAATGCATGTGGGGATCTGAGGCCACTGAGTCTACCTAAGCCCAACCTAAAAAAAGAATTCTTTTTGGGGGGGGGGGGGATTGGAAGGAAGTGTTATATATTCTACCTTGCTCTTCAAGAAAGATAAAGGTGAATAGATGGAGGATGGTGATAAAGGCTGATAGATGGATCAGATGGATGGATGGATGGATGGAATGGATGGATAGTAGATGATAATAGATGTAACAATGATTGATGGATGCAGATAGACAGATAGCAGATAGATGATAGTGATGGATAGATAGCATAGATAGATAGATAGATAGATAGATAGATAGATAGATAGATAGATAGATAGACAGACAGACAGACAGACAGACAGACAGACAGACAGACAGACAGACAGATAAACATTTCCTGGAAAACTAGAAATACAGATATCAAGCTATATTGATATCTACAGTATATTGATGTTTATACATTCCTTTTAATGTAGAATTTCTGTAATATACTAGGCTGTGGTGGCGGCTATTGATTAGAACTTTGGACATATTTGTCAGGTAAAGGGTTTATCATGTGTTTTGCCTGGCTGTGTGGGCTCCACCATCACTACACAATAGTCCTAGAATTCAATAGGAGGTCTATTCTTCTCCCCCTTTTCCCACAAAATATGAGGTATTGGCAGAGAAATATCGGTAGATGTTTTGATTTTCTTCCAAACAGGTCTCTTCGCCATAGGCCGGTTTTGCATTCCATCCTCCAGCTGCTCACATCAGGACTTGGTCTCGTGTGTCTGGCAGCCGCAGGGATAAGAGGCCTCCACCAACTAGAGCAGAAGATGCCAGAAGAATGGGGATCACTTTGGTGATCCCAACAAAAGAGGCAAAGATGGAATTCCCCAAGATGGCTCCAACTTTACAGATGGCGGTGAGTATCCCAAAGGCTGTGGCTCTAGATAAGGAGAGAAAAATCATAGAAAAGTTTCAGAATTCAAAAGCCAGAGACCCAAAGCTCAATTACTTTAACATATGAACATTACAACTCCTTTAAATATTTACAATGGTTATTTCACCTTCATAGGCATATAACTGGGCACACCAAGGAAGCCAGAACTAACTGTCCAGACTTCAATAGGCATCTTGTGTCAAGCACAGGAATCATGAAACCAGCAAAAGGGATTTTCTAACCTCATTTATGGTGAATTCATTGAGTGGTGCAATGGCCTAGAAGTGGAGATCTAGCCTCACAATCAGGAGGCTGTGAGTTCAATCCTAGGTAGAGGCAAATATTTCTCTCTCTGGGCACAATGAAAATATTTCTGCTGAACAAAGCCCCACATTGGCGACAGGAAGGGCATCCAGCCAGTAAACACTCAGCTCCATTTAGTTGCCCAGAGTCTACCTTGCAAGGGATTATGGGGTCATTAAAGGAAGATGATGATTTATGGTGAATTCATTATAGTGGAACAATCTCTTTGAATGTTATAAAACATTTTATACAGAGGCAAGGACAGCAGACAAAGAAATAAGGAGATGACACAAAAGAGAAGGGGAAAAATGGGAGGAGAAAGATTTGAGGGTTCAGTTACTAGGATTCCAGAACCAGCAAAATCTACAAGGAAAAGCTTTCAGGAGTTTGTATAGTAAGTAGAATGAGATGCCAGCATTAAACGTTCCTGTGAATAGGTTCATCTTATGCGATCACTGGGGTTAAAAGCATGCTTCAACCCATTTTGCCCAGGTAACGGTTCCTACATATTTCCATCAAGGTCATCTATCCTAGTCTCTAGAGATGAATCTCATCTTATAACAGCTTATAACAGTTCTTGAGTATTTCCATCAAGGTCATTTC
This sequence comes from Laticauda laticaudata, assembly GCA_004320025.1. Classification (NCBI taxonomy): domain Eukaryota; kingdom Metazoa; phylum Chordata; class Lepidosauria; order Squamata; family Elapidae; genus Laticauda; species Laticauda laticaudata. The sequence goes on along the minus strand of BHFT01023971.1, from coordinate 5,464 downwards.
CCTTCCTCTCTACCAGATTTAAATTAAGGTACCCTTCAAATCAAACTCAATTCTAACATCAATACTGAATCAATCTGTAGTTTCCTGGGAGCAAGAGGAGAGTAGATTTGATATTGCACTCTGCCCAGGATTTTTGTTGTTGTTGTTGCTTACTGTCCAGTCTAATCTGTGGCCATGTGGTTTCCTAGTGATTCCTCCCTGATATTTACTATTGCTTGAGATCTGCCAGCATCCCTGAGTTTAGAAGGAAATAGTTTGGCTTTGTGGGAGGAATTAGGTGGATTAAAGAAATATGATTTCATTTTAATAGAAGGTAAACACATTCCCAATAGGATCATATCCATCTAATCTCTACACATAGTTTTGCAACTGTACCTGAACACAAATGACACCAGTGTTATCCAGCCTTATTTTTATGTATGTTTTGTTTTGTTATAAATATTCCTATATTTTATTGCAGCTCATGTTTCAGTTTCAGTTGCACAACCTTTACTCGTAACTCCATAAACACATTTCTCAGAGTTCTAAAGGTTAGCTTTTGATATCTTTTCCGAAGAGAAAAGGTTGTTTAGCCAACACCAGAATTTAAAAATAACACAAAGGATGACCCCTTTAATCTAATCTAATGAAAAGAAGGACCAGGGGTGACATGATAGCAGTTTTCCAATATTTGAGGGGCTGCCACAGAGAGGAGGGAGTCAACTTATTCTCCAAAGCACCTGAAGGCAGGAAGAGAAACAATGGATGGAAACTAATCAAGGAGAGAAGCAACCTAGAATTAAGGAGGATTTTCCTGACAGTTAGAACAATTAATCTGTGGAACAACTTGCCTCCAGCAGGTGTGAATACTCCAACACTGGAGGTTATTAAGAAGAGATTGGACAAACATTTGTCTGAAACAGTATAGGGTTTCCTGCTTGAGCAAAGGGTTGGACTGTCAGACCTCAGGGGTCCCTTACAACTCTGTTATTCTGTTCTGTTACTCTGTTACTCCTTCTATGATCATGTCTACCCATCCCATAAAGACCAAAGAAAGTCTAGAATGCTATAGGATATCCTGCCTTGGGCAGGGGGGTTGGACTAGAAGACCTCCAGCGTCCCTTCCAACCCCATTATTCAATGTTCTATGTTCTTTTCTTGGATAATAAAATAGGTGTGATAAAGGGAAAGTTGGCTAGATTCCCAAGGGGAGCTTTCAAGCAATACATTTTGCATGATCCGATTAAGAATATTCCAGGATACAAGTTCCTGAAAGCTAGAAACTGAGATTCTCCAGAAAAAGAGGTCAGAGAAAATGAATCACCTTTTATGCGTGGGATACAGCTCTACGGTGATGACGTTCAAGGCGTTCCAGGCAGCGATGCTCATGCCACAAAAGAGACACTGCCATCCGATCATGGCTGACTCGCTCTGGCCAAAGAACAAGAAGAAACAACACACTGCCGAGATCAGCATGGACCCTCCTGCAAGAGAAAGCAGGAAAGAGGGGAGAAATATGAGCCTGGCAGTCAACAAAGTCAAAGATGGCATCCAGATGTAGGTAATTAAAAGCCCACCCTTTCAAAAGGTGCACCTGCAAAAAGTTTCATTGCATTGTGGCTGTTTTGATGTCCCTGCAAACACTTCTGTTGTGTCTGTCCAAACTGAATAGAACTTGAATGCCATTTCTGGATCAGACCACTTCAAAGCAAAGAAAGTGGGTTGAAAATTCATCGAAGGGGCACAAGGGCTTAATGATGCTGAAACTGCCAATGATTTGCTCCAAGAGATTGGGTGAGCTCCCATCACTCCTTCCCTGGCTGCTGCTCACCCAGCAGTTCGAAAACATGCAATACGGCAAGTAAATGGATGAGTACCACTTTGTTGGAAAAAACCTAGCTACTTATGTGTCTTTGGAGACCAGAAGCTGGCACTGGACCCGGATGGACTTGAGGCAATGCAAGACAAGGCAAGACCGATAGAGGAGCCTGAAACAGCCAGCAACCTGAGCGCCATTAGTCAGCTGTTGCTGGCTAGTTCACCCAGGCACACAAACACAGAGCAATATGAACTAGCAATTTAGGCTATCAGGGCTGCATTGTGTCTACCATTTGTAGATTTCCCTTATTTAGCAGAGGGGGGGGAGGGAGGGAGAAAGAAGGGAGAGAGAGAGAGAGAGAGAGAGGGAGAGGGAGAGGCAGAAGCAGAGAGACAGAGACAGATAGCCAGATAGACTGGAAGGATGGATGGATGGATGGATGGATGGATGGATGGATGGATGGATGGATGGATGGATGGATGGATGGATGGATGGATGGGCAGACATATAGATGGATAGATAGATAGATAGATAGATAGATAGATAGATAGATAGATAGATAGACAGACAGACAGACAGATAGAAAACTGATGACAGCAAAAGTCCTAGTGATCCAATACGTTTTTTGTTTTCCTTTTAACTTATGTATTTATTATTTATTTTATTTTATTTATTTATTGGTCAGATGATGGACCTGTGTTTACCCCAAGGACGTTTAAAGTCAGATGACTGATCCACTACCTCTGGTTCCAAGCTACCACTACTCTTTCTGTAAGGCCATACTTTCTAACATTACTTTTGAACTTCCCTCCTGTTGGTTTGAAGTTATGCCCTCCTTTTCTTGATTTTTGCTTAATAATTACCAAGGAGGAAATAGTCCTATGGAAGATAATAATGCTAGGAAAATAAATGTACAGCTCCACCTTCTTAGGAAGGCGCTGTTTTTTCCCACCCAAAGGGATTTTGCATTGTTTGTCGATTGTTTCAGAAAGGGAGAAGTCCCCACCTATGCAACCCTCACCCCCTATTTGGAACTTATACAGTCCCAGGAGGCTCTGTTGCTTTCCACCTCTGGACACCTGGCTCTTGAACCAAGACACAACAGTCATCACATGAAAGGACTGTGAGACCCATCTTTCTCCTTTGATACCATTCATCACCACTCACCGATCATCTTGATTCTTCCTAATTTGTCCATCAGCAGAGCTGAGATGATATTACCAGGCAAGACAGAAAGGCTGCCCAAGAAGCTGACAAGGTAAATGAGAAAATCGTTGTCTTCCTCAAAATCCAGCTGGCAACCCTTCTTCTGCGCAAAGTAAGAGACGTTCATAAATTCACAGTCAATGAATTTATACTTGTAGAAATCTGTAAGAAGAAAACAATGGAGGGCCATCACTAGATCATCACTGGTTACAGGAACTGGGCATGGCTAGTCTTGGGAAGAGAAGGACCAGGGGGGACAGGAGAGCAGCCTTCCAATATTTGAGGGGCTGCCACAGAGAGGAGGAAGGAGGAGGAATCTGTGCACCCTAAAATCACTAAGTCTACTTTCCTCCCCCTTATCTGCCCCTCGCTGGCCATCCCACTATAACCAATCAGATCCATGCGAGATGTTTTGACAACAGGCAGTCTGAGTGCAGGTTGGTATGCAGCTCCATCTTTCTTCCAGCTGAGTGACCTTGAAATAGCTTCTCAGGATGACACAGTCTTTACTTTCGTTTCCCCCAAGCATTCCCTCTCCCTCATCATTCCCCCTCCCCACAGTTCATGGCAGTTTGTCCCTGCATAATAGTGAAGCACAGCAAACATAAGGTGGCAGCTGACATTCAGTCACGGGATGTCTGCAGGGTCTAATCAAAATATTCAGCATGGCAGCCATGATGATGTGATGCAAACTCTGCTTAATTGCAGGTAGGTTGCAGGTAGAGCTTGGATTCCACCACTGGAGCTGCCATCTTGACTATTTTGGCCACCCACTGCAGACCCTCCATTCCTTGGATCTGAGGAGGGATTATTCTGCTTCTCTTGCAAATTCTGCTCTAAACACTTGGCTCTCTGTCTTCGGCTTTCACAGAAAATAAAATCTTCCCTCGCTGATGCACCGAGACACTTCACGCATGCATGCCCAGGTGCTCCTCCACCTTACCTGTGTTATAGAAGCTTGTATTTACAAGAGTACACTTTTTGAAGAAGGTCTCGCTGGATGTCACATCTTCAAAATGACAGTCCTCAAAGAGGGAGTTGTCAAAAGTCACATCGCGCATTTTCATTTGAATGAACCTGAGGATGGACAAGAGCTAAGACCTTGCCATCATACCTCAAAGCTTTTTTATTAGCAAAGGTCAGAAGGTAAGAAATACAACTGACTGCTACAGAATCTATCCAAGATACAGTGAGTTAAACCAAGACAAGGAGTATCTTTACACTTAGAATACAAACCTTTCCCCCAATTTTAGAAACTTTAGGTACTCATAACCATTTTTGTTAGTGGAAGAGTTGAATAATTTGGATGTAAGGAGGTCCATCAAGCCTTGCTAAGATTTCCTTTAAAGTCAGCAGTTTGGGGTTAGGAAAATAACTGAAATTGTTCTAGAAGAAACTTGAGGGGATGGGAAACCAAATGATGCTCAGAAGCTCCCAGTTCTGAAATTATTTCAATATACGATGATTGTGGTGATATTATTATATGCATAAAGATGGAAAGAGTCAACACTATGTACTACGGAGGAATGGATGGTGATTTTTTTTTAATTTGTCAATTGCTTACAAGATACAGGAATAAGAATAAATATAGTTGTGAATATATGAAATGGGTACATATAAGAAAAATAAAAGAAACAATAGGACAGGGACGGTAGGCATGATTGGTGCGCTTATGCACACCCCCTGCAGACCTCTTAGGAAAGGGGTGAGGTCAATAGTAGACAGTCTACGGTTGAAGTTTTGAGGGTTTGGGGAAGAAACCACAGAGTCAGGTAGAGTATTCCAGACATTGACCACTCTGTTGCTGAAGTCATATTTCTTGCAATCAAGTTTAGTGTGGTTTACNTGCTCTTATATTGTTATGGTTGAAGCTGAAGTATTCATTGACAAGTAGGACATTGCAATGTATGATTTTATATATTACACTTAGATCAGACTGAAGGTGGCATAGTTTTAGGTTTTCTAGGTCTAGAATTTCAAGTCTGGTAGCATAAGGTATTCTGCGACGAGTAGAGGAGTAGATAACACTTCTTGGGAAATATTTAATATTTAAATATTAAATAATAATGTTTAATATTTTCTTGTGAAAAGTTTAAGACATGTGGACTTTAACTCCCAGAATTCCTGAGCTAACATAACTGGAGGAAGAATTCTGGGAGTTGATTTACAATTAGCACAGCCCCCCACTCCCCAAGGCTGTGTGCTTTCTCCGCTTCTCCCTATTTACCAATGATTGCATCTCAAATGATCCATCTGTTAAAATACTGAAGTTTGCAGATGATACAACAGTAATTGGTCTCATTTGAGACAATAATGAATCTGCATAGAGACAGTAGGTTATACAACTTGCCTTGTGGCGAACCTTGAATCTGGAACTGAACAATTCAAAACCATAGAAATGGTGGTAGACTTTAGAAGAAACCTTCCCATACTACCACCTCTTACAATACTAGACAACAC
>BHFT01023970.1:0-101016 GCA_004320025.1 Laticauda laticaudata | reverse complement strand
AGACGGATGCTGGACAGATAGAGAGTATGAAAAACGGACGCAGTGAGTACAGAATGGATGCATCGCGTTAACCAACGGATGGCAAGTGTTCCTCTCCGTTTTACATCTTCTTTCCATTCGTTGGTGCTGTGTGACATGGGCTTACATGATTGTAGAAGTTAAAACAAAGTAGCTCTCTGTTTTTATATGGAATCTATTTGGCACGTTCTTTAATTTTGGAGTTCAACCTTTGAAAAAAAATTGTATACAGTATTTTATTGTAAAGTAAAATTTCCTTTTGAGTTTCAACTTTCTGATTTCAATAGAAATCAAGATTGCATTCCTATAGACTTCTTGATAACAAAAAGGGAATACAATATGCCATTGTATTCCTCTTTTGTGTGCGTGTGTATTTCATTTCCCCATCTAGGGAACAGATCTGGCAACAGGACTTCTAAGGCAGACTCTATTTAACTTCCAAGCCTAGATGACACTGACTAAATAAACCCAGCTTCCTGCAAAGAGACATTTTATTGTCTAGCTGTGAAATCAGGTGTGGAGAAAAAAAAGATATGTACCTCAGAAGAGTAATTATTACACTGAAGATAAATTGATAGTTCTCTTAGCTGAATGACAGAGACAATTCAGACTACAGTGCCAGCTTTTTAGCATTTCAAAAACTAAACACTATATATTTTAAAGAAGGATGTGTTAAAGGAGTTAATCTCACTTATACACTGGTTATATGTTCATTATTTCTGGTTCTTTGTAACCTGATGGACCCCAAGTAACCAGTTATCTTAATGTCTTATAATAACAAGCCACTTTCATAAATCACATTTCTGAATATGTTTGTTTCAGCAAAGCGTGATTTGAAGCTAACCCAATTTAAATTTGGGTATAATTTTTCAGTTATAAGTAGAAACTAGTTTCTGATCTTCTTGAACCTGTATTTAATAACCATGGTGTTCTGTACATGTGGCTGCTATTATAAATGTTTTAGGCAATTAAAATGCAGTGTGTAGAAACAATTCTATTAAGGGGGTTCTTATGTTTACAGAAAACCCTGATGTGGAAAGAGATAAGATGCAGTAAGATCTCTTGCTTCATTTTTCATTGCAGGGATTGGTAACATGATGCCTGCCAAATCAGTTAATTAGATTAACATATTAAACTAATTAAATTAGTTCAATATGTTTTATAACCAAATTTTCATTTCATTTTTCATTGTAAGACAACCACTAAGATTAAAGTGGCACCTATGTATTAGTGGAATTAATACAGTTGAGTTGGAAATTAAAAACACTATTTTCTGACTTTTTAAACTTAGAAATAATTTTATTGTGTATACAATAGCAACTAAACCATACTTATTCTAGTCAGCTACCCTGGTATTTTTTTGTGTGCTTTAAACATCTTTGTTCAGATTTCAGAAGATTGTGTTAATAACACTTTTAGAAAACATCTGTTAGAAACAATTTTAAGTATAAAGATTTCAGTGTTGATGGAATTGTATTCAGTAAAACTATAACATGGGAAAACAGAAAACTATTGAGCATAAAATAAAAATTCTCCATATTTGTTATTATAAAGCAATTTATTACTACAATGTAATTTATTATAAATTGCATTATAAGAAAGAAACTTAATGCACAGTTCTGTGTATGCTTATCTATGAATAAGGTTCACTAAAAACTGGGATTGTTACAAATTGAGATGATGCAAGATTAAGTAGTACAATACTACAATAACGGTCTAAATTTCAATAGAGGACTGCTTGCTTTTTCTCTGATATTTGTAGGTTCTTACTTCATGCTAGAGTATGAATTGTTAAAAATTCTTAACTATTTTGTTTGGCCCCAGTAAAAAAAATAAACTCTGCTGCATATTCAGAAGTAATTCCCATTTGTTTCTTATTCCCTTTTGCTTTAAAAACTCTGAAAATTAATTTCTTTAAAGTTTTTATAAAGAACATATTTCACCAATCTTACAGAGACTGAATAAAATCTAGGTTGGTTTTTTTTTTACTATGAAAATAATAGCTTGTTGGCAGCAGTATAATTTAGTTGGCAGAGTATTTGACTTGCATGTAGTATTTTGCTGGTTTGGGTTGGCTTTTGGAAAAAAGTATAAACTCTGGCTTGTAAATTTGAATGTAGAAGCCATATTATATTGTATTGGATAAACCATAATGGTGTTGCAGAAGCTAGGGATCCTAGTGAGTTCATCTCTCTTTCCAAACCCACTTCTTAGGAGCAAAATTTGTGTTAAATGTTAAACATGCTAAACTTTGGAGATCTATAAATTATAGATCTTGCAGTGCCTTTCTGTGAATAGATTACATTGTAGAACATTGATTAGAGTTTTGATCTAATCAATTCACTAACAAACAAAGGGGAATTGTAGTTTTTACAGATGCCTCCTCTTTGATGGAGTTCTGAATGATCCTCCAACTGTTGGATCTAAAGTACAGTCTATATGGAGGGGGAATTGCTAAAAATCACTTTTCCGTTCATGGAGATAAGACTACTCAGTCCCTTACCTGAACAGAAGTATAAAATCATATTAACCCACTAAATTCTAACAGTGTTAATTGCCAGTGTCACCATGCAGTCAATACAGGTAGTCCTCAAGTTAATGACCACAATTGAGCCCAAAATGTATGTCGCTAAGTGAAATGTTTGTTAAGTGAGTTTTGTCCCATTTTATGACTTTTCTTACCATAGTCGTTAGTGAATCATTGCTTCTGTTAAGTCAGTGACATTTTGGTAAGTGAATCTGTCTTCCCCGTTGACTTTGCTTGTCAGAAGGTCGCAAAAGCTGATCACATGACCCCAGGTCACTGCAACCGTCATAAATATGAACCAGTTGCTAAGCATCTGAATTTTGATCATGTGACCCCAGGGATGCTGTAATGGTTGTAAGTGCGAAAAACTGTCATGTCACTTTTTTCAATGCTGTTGTAGTAGAACAGTCACTAAATGAACTGTTATAAGTTGAGGACTACCTGTATTGAGTGGAAGGTATACGTTGTCCAATGTTTTTTCCTTAACTATTATCAGGCCAACACCACATCTGTATAGTCTCTTTTTTTGTAGCTCTTAAAATATTTGTGTTAGCAGGTGCATCCCTGCCTAACCTTATCTGGGTTTTAAAACTAAGTTAGATTGTGCCTGGTTAATGCACAGTTGGGATTTTTACCTTGTGTTATGTTGCTGAGTTCTGAAAAGTAAAAAAGGAGGTTTGGGAAACTAGTTCAGAGTACAGATGGATCATATTCTGTCCATTTGTACAACAGAAGATAAATGAAGCTGGAGGGAAACATGAAATACTTGCCTCTACAGGTAGTATTGCGAAGTTTTTCCTTTAAGATTTGAAGAAAGTCTGATGTGTAAGATATGTTATTTTTATTAAATAACTAAAATTATCTTCCGCAGAGCAAATTCGTTTAAAGAATTTAAGAAAAGTTTATGGAAGATGCCTGTGGTATCGATTGCGATTGTTAAAGCCCCAGCAGAATATAATTCCTACAATAAAGTAAGTATAATAGGATTTCTATTTTACGGGGTTATTTTTAGAATTTTAATAAAAGTAGATTGTTTTAACGTTATGAAATATTTAGTAAAGAGATAAGATCAGCATTTTACCAGGAACTCCGAGGAGATGTTGATAAAGTTTTAATTGTAAAGAAACTGAAAATGATTTCCAAGTCATGGATTGAATTTCAGGTCATAAAAGAATCTATTGAGCATCCAAAATGCAGTGTTTGGAGATTTGCAGTTCTTCCTGCTTTGGGGAAAAAAGAAAGATGTGTCTGTGATGCAGTATGAAATCCATTTTAAAAAAAAGAGCAAAGTACATCTTCCAAAACAATTTCTTTTATTTAGGAAAACATGAAATTGGCAAAATCTGTTGTAATTCCGGATCTGACACAACCTGGAATTACACCACATAATATTGGAAGTTAGAAACAGCCCCCAAAAGCCACATTCTCCAATAAAAGTAAATCAACGTTAAAAAAAATACATTGTGGAAATCCTAGAATTCTTTATAGGCTGAAGATTCCTCAGTGGGAAGTGGGAAACTTCACTGAACAACAACAACAAAAAGCCAACCCACCAAGCAGCTTACCTTATGGAGACTTGTTGGGTATACAGGTAGCCTTGACTTACAAACTTTAATTTAGTGACCATTCAAAGTTACAACAGAATTGAAAAAAAGGGTTATGACTGTTTTTCACACTTACGACTGTTGCAGCATCCCCATAGTCACATGCTCAAAATTAGGACGCTTGACAACTGGCATCCCAGGGTCATGGGATCATCATTTATAACCTTCTGACAAGCAAAATCAGTGGGAGAAGCCAGATTCATGTAAAAACTGAATGATTCATTTAACAACTATAGTGATAAAATGAGGTGGAACTCTTTTAACAACTGCCTTTGCTTAGGAGTTAAGGGGTTGGAGTTAAGCTTAGCACTACCTGTCTGGTTGTATTATTTAAAAATAATCAATTCAGCTGAATGCCCATTATAAATACTGGATGGAGCTGTAGAATATTGGCAGAAACCAGGAGATACACTTATATAATTCCTTTGGTTTTGAGAGATGGATAGAAATTATATTGGTTATTGTTTTCTGTGATGTTAATTCTTCTTTAAATGTACCTAGATATTTTGGTTGCATGGAATTTCTTTCCAAAAATTTCAACGATTTAAAATTGCTCTCTCTTTCACTTTCAATTTTACAGAAAAGCTGTGTTGCTTGCTGGCTGGGCACTCTTTTTGTTTCTTGCTTACAAAGTGTCCAAAACAGATCGAGAATATCAAGAATACAATCCATATGAAATACTACAGTTAGACCCAGTAAGTAGCATCATTTTTCAGTATTGAAACTAAAGTTGACACTAAATATTTCACCAGGGCCCTCAATGGAATATCACATTCTAAGTCTATATGTCTATTCTTCACTCGCAAACCTTCAAAAGACAGATTAGGGACATATGGAAAAGGGAGGGAGGGAAATCTGTTCTGACAGTTGTGTTCATCTCATGATAACAGGCAGCATTCAGCCAGCAGAGAAATGTTTTTTTTTTAATTTGAAAATTCATGCGAGGTAAGAGTGGATGTGAACAATATATTGCATTTTAAGTATTTCATTTTTGAGTTAGTCACATTTTGAACTTTTGACAAATTTGTTTGAAACTACATTGAATATCTGGTACTATTTCATAAAATAATGTAAATAAGGATGCACAGCAAACAACATATTTACTAAACAATGCTATTTGGTATTAAAACATAGAAATGCTATTCAGGCCTAAAGACAGTGCTTTACAAATTAAATGTATTTTAAAAGTTTTGTTAAAAAATATCCTCCTATGAAGCAGTGATGCACGTCTCTAAAATTACAAGTGGCATTCAGTTGTACCTGTCTGTCCATGTGAGGACTTTTTTTGCACTTCCAGTTAATATTAGGAGGAAGTAAACCTTTTATTCTTCTTCCATGTTAACAGGAAATTGGGGGACACTCCAAGTTAATAAAAAAGATGGGGCAATAGGAAGAAAAATAGGAAGAAAAAAGGGAAGTTAGCAAACAACAAAAGCACAACAATATAAAAGCGTTAGGGTTACTTCATCACATCCTCTTCTGTAATTAGAGACATCATCTAGATAAAAATCCTGTCTACAAATAGAAGGAAAAGAATTACCGTGTTTCTCACATTATAAGGCCGGGCCTTATTTTTTTTTGACCCCCCAAAAAACGGCTAGGCTGTCTTTTCGGGGGTGACTTAATCCCCCCCTTGCATCCTCGGGTGGGCGGGCGGCGACAGCTTGGATGTTCGGGAGACCTGCCACGGTTGCTTTCCCTTCTCCCCTGCTGCCGTGGCGTTAGAGGAACGCCGCGGCGTTTGGCGCAGCCACGTGCGGCCAGTCAGGTCTCCTCCCTGCAACCGGAGCCCTGAGGAGACACTTGGCTTGAGGCGCTCCCGTCACTGCCTTCCAAAGGAAGGCACTCGCCCGAGAGGATCTCTCCCTCTCTCTCTCTCCCCGCAAGGTCAACATCTGTGCTTGCTAAGAGGTGAGGAAGCCGCAGCTTTGCAGAGCAAGCAAAGTGCTGCTTGCCTGGGCGAGATTTGGGAATGAGGGGCAGAAGAAGGCATGCATGCACCCGCGACTCGCTTTCCTGGCTCTGCCCAGCCCGCACGGCTCTGGCGCGATGAGTGGAGGGTCCGGCGGGGAGACGCTCACTGCCTTGGTGAGAGCTCTACCCCCGGGAAGGAGGGCCCGCCTGTCAGCTTAGCCTAGGGCGCCCAGCACAGCCCACCAACGCAGGCAGCACCATATCCGGGCATGCAAGTACTTCCTAAATGCAAGCTCCCCCCTGCCATTCCCCCTCCCATTTCGCATGTTTAATATGGGCCTTAATTTGGGGGGAGGGGCTTAATTTTATTTTATGCCAATAAAACATGGTGGGGCTTCCTATTGGTGGAGACCATATTGTTGGAGAAACATGGTAGTTATAGTTTTATAATGGTTATATAATTTAATATGCTGATCACCAAAATTATTTAGGAGTAGAATGCAAACTTGTATATATTCTATTTGAAAGTTGAATCGTTCATTTAAATGATACATTTTTAATAGGTGCAGGTCAGTTGAATTCAGTTTTGCCTATGTTCCTGTATCTGTGTAGGAGTAGAGGCCATCATTTTGTACCGGGCTGCAAAGAATGAATAATCGTGATTAAAATATATATAAAAATATGTTTTTAGTAAAGAAATAGTAAAGAAGCCCTTTACTATTGGGGAAGAATTGATTTTGCCGGTCCTTGAAAAAGTGTTTCTGCGTGAAACTGGTCCCTGGTACAAAAAAGGTTGGGGACCACTGCTTTAGATGACAGGACTACATGTAGTGCTTACTGAACAACCATTGGTTTTCATTAGGGCTGAAGAGAAAAATGGCTTACGATTAGTCTTTGCACTTACATCCATCGTAGGGACCCTGGGGTCACATGATTCAGATCTGGTCATCCAAGAACCAACCTGGATTTCTGGCTATTGCAGCAGTCCCATGGCCATGTGATCACCATTTCTGACCTACTCTGCTGGCTTTCGACAAGCAAAGTCAACAGGGAAGCCAGAAGGAGGTTGCATGTCATAGTCACATGATGAAATCTCATTTAATGACTATTGATGATTCACTTAATGACCATATCACTTAGATTTTTCTGGTCCCTGTTATGGTGAGAAATTGAATTCTTATCTGAATGCCAGAAATTGAACATGTGGTATCCCTGTTGTTTTACTGGCTTTCTAATGTTTGCAATAAGTTGTAGCTATCTTAAACTAGTGTCTGGGTGTAATGATGATTTAGAAGTGAACTATGAAACTAAATTTTACAATTTAGTTAAACAGTTAACTATTTAAATAGTTAACTATTTAACTTTCATTAAATAGTATATTATTACTATCTTCTATTTGAGATTTGTGTGAATAATCAGAAACAAGGTGTACTGAGTTCAGTGGAACTTACATTCAGGTAAGTGAAGGTGATTGCATCCTTACGTATTGCAAATAATTAATTTCTTATTTTAATAGGGTGCAACAGTGTCAGAAATTAAAAAGCAGTATCGTTTGTTATCGCTGAAATACCATCCAGATAAAGGTGGCGATGAAGTTATGTTTATGAATATTGCTAAGGCTTATGCAGCGTAAGTTCTGTTCATGGGAGGGAATGTTATTGTAAGCAACGTGAATGTACACTGATACCATTTTCTATATGTTTCAGTCAGTTTGTCTACTTACAGCAGTTATTACAATACAGAATTGATTTTGTTTTCTTCTAAGTATATAAGTAGTGATTCTGGTTAATAAAACAAGCAAAGATCTAAAACCTCCTAATTATTTAGAGTAGATTTCCAGTCATATAAAGGCTTCAGAGTTAGACAAAATCCGTTTATTATAAATTATTTTCTCCCTTTTGTCATCAGAAGTGCTCTTAGATTTCAAAGGAGCCTTTTTATCACTGGGGATAATTTGAAACTGCATTTTCTCCTTTCTTGTCCTATTTGCTTATCAACATAAGTTATTGTTAATAATAGCTACACCTTGGTAACATTCTTGAATGTATATTCTGCCATGTCTGTCTGCTGTGCTATTTTGGTATGGATCATCCTGGGGATTTTAAGTTTTTGTGTGGCAAATTTTAAAGCTTTGCTTTGAGCAAGGATAATGTGCACCTTTGAAACAAGCTTTCTAACATAATTATGCCTCTTATTTTGTAGTTTAACTGATGAAGAATCTCGAAAAAATTGGGAAGAATATGGCAGCCCTGATGGACCACAAGGTAATTCTATTGTTGATTGTATCAAATCATAATTTATGTGGCATCCTGACTTTTCCTCTGTGATTTATTCAGTCAGTAACAGTTTTAATTTTGTATAACTGTGTTCGTACAGTAATGTCATCTATCTTTGTATCTACGTATTTATGAGGCTATCTTTAATGTCACTCATGCTTCATTCCAAGGTTCAGTGAATAGTGATTCACACTAGTGAATCCCCTGTTATCCAGAGATCCAGCTTCTCAAACATTTCATATATTTATTGCCTTTTTAGATTACAATCCTGCATAGAAATGTTGTCTAATTTACATTCTTGCTTGCTACATGGGAATAGCAGTCCTTATATACATACAAAATCAGACTGAATTCTGAACATTACCAGGCCAAAATTTCATGTTACGAGAACATTCTGCAGAATTTGGAATATTTCAATTTCAGTGTTACATCTGTTGTAAAATCATATCTACTGATATTTCCAAATCAACAGCTTTTCTTGGAATAATTATAGAGCTTCCACTCCCTATAGGTCAGTTGAAGGGAGGTTGTTTACATAGGCATGAAAGTTGAGATTAATATACTGTTGTGTCCTGAGTTGGCCTCAGCAGCATGATGAACTTGCCGTAGCTACTGTTCATAATAAGCTATCCAGTTATTTAGAGCTAAAACCAAACTGAGTATGCATAATCGATTCAGTTTATATATCGTCATCAAGAACTGAATATTTGCACTTGTACTTATATCCTTCCAGATTCTAGGGATGTTTCTTTAAAAGTGATCTCACAAGGTTGCCTTTCAAAATGGGTGGGATTGTCTCGTTATGTAGAGAACAGTTTGTCACTTAACACTTAGATTGAGTTGTAGTTAATTATCTTTATATGTACTTTTACAAATAAATACAGCTTCTTTTCATACAGTGGGTACTTCTTGATTTTAAAAGAACCTTGTCCTATCTGAAGCAATGTTTATCTTAAGATACCATGCAGATTGGATCAAGAAGATTAATCCTGTAATTAGTTCTGCATCTGCATATGTACCACAGATAAAGCTTATTTAAAAAACAATATTTCCCTGATTTTTTAATAAGAGAAAGGTTTGGTTGAAAAGATGTATAATTTACCCAGCTTGTATTATTGAACAAATTTATATTGACTATATTGTTATATTTTGTAACCTATTTATGTTTCTTGCAGCTACAAGCTTTGGAATTGCATTGCCAGCTTGGATTGTGGATCAGAAGAATTCTATTTTGGTAAGGCAACTCACAGTTTGGCTGTATAAGCTGAAAGCCTTAGTGCAGTTGATAGTCTGCAGAGATTTTTTTAAACCATCATTTAGAGAAAAATGACAGTCAATTGATGTGTGTAAACTGATGCCAGCTTTTGGAAAATTTGCATTTATTCCATTCAGAGCTTTAGTCCAGTTTTAGGCTTGCTACAGCTTTTAATGGCACTTCAATGTTTATGATTTATTGTATTTTTTGCACTACAAGATGCATCCCCCCCCAAAAAAAATGGGTGGAAATGTATGTCTTATAGAGCAAATGTTGCTGAAGCCCCACCCACCCACTGGCCCCCAACCTTCAGTCCCCGCATCCCAGCAATTTGCCCCTCAAACAGCCTGGTCAGCTTCAGCACAGCCTGATTTAGCACAAGCAGCGGTTGGATTGGCTTCTCAGAATACTGCCGATCAGCTGTTCCAGGTGGCAGGGATTGCTTCTGCTGCCTATTGCCACTGAATGGTGGCGATTGATGGCAGTGGCGATCTTGCCTGCCTGCAACGGGCCAAAAATGGGGCGCGTGGAGGCCAAAATCGAAGCTTGTGAAGGTTGAAAACGGGATGTGCAGAGGCTGAAAATGGGGCACGCAGAAGTGGTGATTGGTGGTGACGGCTGCAATAGGCAGCAGCATCCTCGCAGCCTGGAACAGCAGATCGGTGGTATTCTGGAAGGCTGATCCAACCACCAATCAGCTGCTTGTGCTAAATCAGACTGTGCTGAAGCTGACCAGGCTGTTTGCTGCAAGGAGGCAAATTGCTGGGAGGCAAATTTCCCATCCCCCACTTGTTTTCCTCCCCAAAAGCTATAAGACCTCTGGAGTGTCTTATAGTGCAAAAAATATGGTAGTTATGCTGGGTCTTGAAGGCTTTGTTTTATTGCTGGGAGGCTGTTCTGCAAGTTTCAGATTTAGTTTCTCTTTATCAGATTGAAAATATAGCGAGGAAAATATAGGAGTCTTTTAAAATATGACTTCATTACCTACTTCCTGAAAACTTTCAGTACTTTTTATACAAAAAGATGTCTCTGCTGATGTGAGCATTTCTGATTTTATTTCTGATTTTATTACATGTTTCTGATATTTCTTTTCATATTTCCTAGGTTTTGCTGGTTTATGGATTAGCATTTATGGTTATTCTTCCTGTGGTCGTAGTAAGTATTTTAAATCAAGGGTGAAAAACTACATTTCAAAAAATACAAATTATGTACATAACAAACCTTGTTTTCACAAGCTCAACCATCCCAACTTTATGATGATAATTTTCTAATTTGGTAGCTTACATTTATACAACGGTGTGCCAAATCTGTGTAGTAACATTTAAGTATGTCCATGTTATTCAGACTCTGTAGTTGCCAGTTTTTTGAAGATTGTTCACATGCTATCTAAATTCTATTGCTGGCTAAAATAAAAGGACTAGAATTGGAATTCTGAGTGTTCA
The DNA here is from genome assembly GCA_004320025.1 of Laticauda laticaudata. Taxonomy (NCBI): domain Eukaryota; kingdom Metazoa; phylum Chordata; class Lepidosauria; order Squamata; family Elapidae; genus Laticauda; species Laticauda laticaudata. Next base: position 89,980 of record BHFT01023970.1, on the reverse strand, counting down.
GAGATTTTGAATTTCATGAGGAAATTTTATATTGCTACACTATATAGCTTATTCCAAAATACAGAAAAATGTGTTTTGAATACTTCTTTAACTTTATATTGACTTTTTCCTAGTATGATTTGATTGCTTCTTGTATCCGATGATTCTTGACTCTCGACGAATGTATCTTTTATGTACAGTGAGAGCATTTGCACCAAGACAAATTCCTTGTGTATCCAATCACACTTGGCCAATAAAGAATTCTATTCTGTTCTGTTCTATTCAACATACAGGTGGTGAAGCATGAAAATAACTGCTCAGTTCTCTGCTGAGCAGCATTGACTGAAAGTATGATACCTTTTAATGCAAAGAGTTTTAGCATTTTCAGTTTGTTGCATTTTCTTCTTTGCAATCATTTTGCTTTCTGTTTTCCTGCCCCTTGGCACTGTACTACATGATATAAAACTTTTATGCAACGCAGATCCTTTGTATCTTTCAACTTTTGAAATTGTAATATCAGATGTCATATAAATTTTTAAAGTTTCTGTAATTCATTGCTTTCACAGAAATTATCCTCTTGAAATCACAGAGGTTCAAGACTTTAGAAAATAATATATTTACTGCATTTATGCATCCTTAATGTCAATATTTTTGTTTTAAATGACTTAGGGTTCCTGGTGGTATCGATCAATTCGTTATAGCGGAGACCAGATTCTCATCCGTACAACACAAATTTATACCTACTTTGTGTATAAAACCAGAAATATGGATATGAAAAGTAAGCATTAAAAACCAGTTAAATTCTAAAATATAAATTTGTGCTTCCTTTGTAGTTATTTAGATGTAGACCTGCGTTCTGCAGGATGTTTAATGCACTAAGTTTTCTAAGGTGTGCTATTTGATTTCTTGAGAAGAATGTGGGATTAAGTTACTGAATCTATGAATGGGCTTAACATTTAAGGTGGAATTGGTTAAATTTTCTCTTATGAAATTTTCCTCACCCGAGGAAGATTCTTGTGTACGTTCTGTAAAGCATATTGTGTTGTTATGGGAGAATCAATTATGAGAACCCTCTTTCTCCAGCACTTGTTACAAGTAGGATACAAAGATTTGAGGAGCCCTTCTTCCCCCCAACTCTAAAAGATCCAGAAATATTAACTTTGTCATAGTGGCTCTAGTGATACCATAAAAATCATCATCCATGTTCTTATAGTCTCCAGGCACAGCAGAAGAATGAAGTGCTTCTCACAAACTAAAAAAAAGTTGTCCACCCCTGCTTTATCATATTGACAAGTCATGCTAGAATCTGAAGTTGTTCTTATTCAAGAACTGCTGTAGTACAACGCCAGTTCTTTCTCACATATCTGGAACAAGGCCAGCACCTCTTGCCTCCTAACGCCATTCTCTGGATGGAACTGTTCGTTTAGTTTTTAGTAGCTGCATGATTAGATGGAAAGAATTCTGTATAGATGTTCATATTGTAACTGGTTTTTAAATCTTCAGGTTTAAAAATGAAATATGAGGTACTAACTGAAGAAAGATGAACAGGGCAAATTATGCACAAGTAAATGTAAAGAAGATACCTATTATAGGTATTCTAGTCTAGTGTACTCAAACAACTGTATATTATTGAAGAAGAATGGAATATTAATGTTGTTTGCAAAGACAACATATATTGATATGAAAAAAATGGTAACAGACAAAATTTTAGCTGATACTCCTTTTAATTGTCATCCATGTTATTTCATAAATTAATGTACTTAGCTACCATGAAGAAAGTCCTGTTGTAAGTTTTCTGAATACCCGTTCATGAAAATAGTTGTCATTATGCTTAGTCCTTGCTTCTTTAGTGAAAGAATAATCCTAAGGTACTTCAATTATGCTTAGTTATTTGGTGTTGATGAGTTTCTGAAGAGAAAGTGGTAAATAAAAATCTTTGTGGGACAAAGTTTGAGAAAGTCTTTGTATATATTTTTATACTTTTTACATATTTATACTACATTTATTTTCTCTGCAGGACTTACAATGGTTTTGGCAGGGGCTTCTGAATTTGACCCTCAGTATAATAAAGATGCAACAAGCAGACCTGTAGACAATATTCAAATACCCCAGGTTTGTTATTGGTGAAGTTTTACCTTTGTGTGTTTGTATCATATAGTCCTTGACTTGTGACCAGTCATTTAATGGCCATTTGAAGTTATGATGGAACTCCCCCCAAAAGGTATTTACAACTTGATCCCAAAGTTCCAGAGTTTGCAATCCCCTCCCCCCTGTCACATTATCATATTTTAGATGCTTGGTAGAAATTGGCAAAAATCTGCCATAGTAAACAATGGGTTCACTTAATAATTGCAAGTTCACTTAATGACAAATTCACCTAGCCATGGTGATTTGCTTAACAACCTCCACAAAATAAGGTAGAATCAGGGTGGTCTTGTGATGACTCACTTTACAACCTTCATGACTTATTACTGTAATGAGCTGGCTCCATTATGATAAATTGAGGGCTACCTGTGTCTTACAGTTGCATTATCTTTTTTTTTTTCGTTTTTCAGCTTATCAGAGAAATTGGCAGCATTAATTTGAAGAAAAATGAACCTCCTCTTACTTGTCCGTATAGCTTGAAAGCCAGAGTGCTCTTACTATCTCATCTTGCCAGAATGAAAGTTCCTGAGACACTTGAACAAGGTATTTGCTTTTGGAAACCATAAGAGCATAGGCTTGGAACAAGGATTTGAAACTATCTAATTGAATTACAAGTTTCATGCTCGTTTTGTATAAGCTCGTGTTTGTTTTGATGGCGAAGAACTTGTTTGCTTTTTTAACTTCACAAAAGGGACTTGAGTCTTAAATTGTGCCTTTATCACATATTTTTTGTAATCAGATACAGAAATTTGAGTTTTATCAAAAACTTCACAGAAGTGACTGCAATCTGTATGTTTCTTAAACTAGGTTATAAACTAGTTATTTCTGCAAACCATTCCCCTCCTGTTGCTTCACACCTTCTGTATGAATTAGTGAGGTTCTGTTGTAAATTATTGGTAATGGGCAAACAAGAAGTTATAGTAAATGGTTGATAGCTGTTCAGTTGCTCTCAGCAACAGGAAATGATGCTTCATTATGACTTCTGGATTTCCCCACATTAGTTGCTTAGGGGAAGAGTCGTGTCAGCAAAAGAAATTTCTGTCCGTGCACACCCAAGAATATAGAATTTATGCATATCTTGATTTACATTGAGATTGGATCGTTTGTGTGTATCGATATTGGATGAAACTTGTCTGTCCATCAACCACTGAAAAAAGTGCTGCTGGTAGAGAAATTCCTTCTTCCTGTGCAGTCTCTTGGATTCCTCTCCCAAAAATCTGCTCTACAGCAGTGGTTGTCAACTTGTGGTTTATGGACCCCAGGGGTCTGGGGGTGGGGGACGATGTCATAACAGGGAGTCTGCAAAAACTTGAAGAAAATCTATGATTTAAATCTTAAATCTTGGTGGTCCGTGGCCATGATCCGTGCTATTTAAAGGAGGTCCGTGGTGAAGAAAAGGTTGAGAAGCACTGCTCTAGAGGATTGAACAACAGATTTTGAGATAGTGTGGAGTTATTTTAGGTATGTGAAGGGGAAAGGAAGATGGGATGACCTTTTGCACAAACAGAAGCTTACTTGCAAGATGCCATTTGAAGCTTATTTAATACACATAACAGGTCTTTTGGTAGCTATATAATAAGAAAAGGAAGACTATAATCATGTATAGCATTCACTTTATGCACAGAATTGTTCAGGGTCTTTTTCCCTTTCTTGTAGATCAACAGTTTGTCTTAAAAAAGTGCCCTTCCTTGCTTCAAGAAATTGTAAATGTAATTTGCCAATTAATACTCATGGCACGTAGCCGGGAAGGTAAGTCCTAACATATATTTGTGAATACTACCTCTTTACTATTAAAATTCTCTTTCCTGTAACTTATAACTGGGTAAAATGGTGTACTATGGAGCAAAATATTTTGAATCAAGGTATATCAAGTGGTCTAATTTACAGAATATATTCAAAATCCAGGACTCATTACTCCTATGGAACTGAAACTTGGCAAATTTTATAAAACATTGTATGCATAAAATTATAAAACATTTTATAATATAATATAAAATCTCATAAAACATTTCCTGTGCTAATGTTTGACTGAACTATACAGTTCAACATGGACTATTTTAAAGGCAGACACATTTCTGGATGTATCACAGGTTTACCATGGAAGATATTGTTGAAGGCATTGAGAAAAGTGGTTAGGAAATATCTCTGAAAGGATGACCCAAGGGCTCATGGCTTGTCTCGTAATATTTAAAATCCTATAACCTTTCTATGGAAACAAGTAACATGTAAGGGAGGAGTAACAGTGTACTGGTAATTCTCAACTTAAAACCATTCATTTAGTGACTATTCTAAGTTAGAACAAAGTTACACTGAAAAAAAGTAGCTTATGACTGTTTTTCATTCAACCCTTATAGCATCCCCACGGCCACGTGATCAAAATTCAGACTCTGGACTACTGGCATATGTTCATTGATGGCTGCAGTGTCCCAGGGTCATGTGATCCTCTTTTATGACCTTCTGACAAGCAAAGTCAATGGGGAAGCCAGATTCACTTAGCAACCACATCACTACCTTAACAGCTGCAGTGTTCCTTTAACAACTTGGCAAGAAGGATTGTAAAATGAGGCAAAATTCACTTAATTTCACTTCACATTTGCTTAACAGTGGAAATTTTGGGCTCAGTTGTGGTCACAAGTGGAGGACTACCTTTATTTTAACTTTCTTAAATAGCTGAAATTAAATTACATTAAGGCATTCTTAAATTAGAGCAAGTGATCTGATAGTATTTTTAAAGCTATTCCTTTTTTGAGTCCATTTTCCATTTTCACTGAAGTACCTAGTACTATAGTTCCAGGGTGAACAATAGGTAGTCCTCAGTGAATGACAAATTGTTCGGTGATCATTTGATGTTACAATGATGTTGAAGGAGTGGTGGTTATGACTACTCCTTGTAACTGATATTGTAATGATGCTGAATAAGTGGTGGTTAAGACTAAGTCTTGAAATTGACATTGCCAAGATGCTGAAGGATTGGGTGTTTACGACTAGTCCTTGAAATTCCAGCAGTCTTGGCACTCCTGCAGTCACTTGATCCTGATGTGGGTGCTTGGCAACTTGCTGGCACATATGATGGTTGCAGATATGATCATGATGTGCGATTTTCCCTACTGCCTTCCCGCAAGCAGAGTCAATGGGGAAGCTAGCAGGGAAGGTTGCAAGTTGCTTGGGTAAGCCTCCCCAAGCCATATCAGATACCCACACAACCTCACACACTCACTCTGAATCTCGCCCTTGTGCTGCACCTCCAGGCCAATCACACACCTTCCTCTGGGTCCCGCTGCACTCATGCCATCTTCCCCAGCCACTTGCACCCTCGTCCTGCTCACTTGCTACTCTCACGCACTTGGCAGCAGCCTCCCCCATTCTCCACTGACTTGTTTGTGAGTTGCCTGGGATTTTTCAATTTTCTGCCAGCTTCCCCACTGACCTTGGTTGTTGGAAGTTGGCAGGAAGTTGCAAGGAGGTGATGGCTTAACGATGCACACTCCTTGCTTAACAACAACCAGTGTGGTCACATGACGTGCTTTATGACTGCATTGCTTAGTTGTGGAAATTTTGGTACCGATTACCATTGTAATTTGAGGATTACCTGTACTGTGTATTGCTAATAAATGCTGACAATTGAGTATAAATATTTCCCTATATTTCTCCCTCAGAAAGAGAATTTCGTGCTCCCTCATTGGCTTCTTTGGAAAACTGCATGAAACTTTCTCAGATGATTGTCCAGGGGCTTCAGCAATTTAAGTCTCCACTCCTTCAACTCCCACATATTGAAGAAGATAATCTCAGAAGGGTGTCTAATCATAAAAAGGTAGAAGACATTGACATAATCTGTAGCTTCTTAGAACTCATTTGATCTGACCACATTCTGGAAAATGTTTATTCTTTGAGACAGTTGATTGTTAGGCATAATGCTTCTGGAACCGGCCTGGAAACTAGGAGAGTATGAGGTCTAGTTCCACCTTAGGCATGAATGCCAGCTGGGTGACCTTGCGCCAGTCACACACTTTTAGCACCATCCATTTCACAAGCTTGTTACTGTCGGGACAATAGGAACATTATGTATATTTGCTTATATATATATAAAGTCTTATGAAATAAAAGGATAAAAATAAATAAATGTTTAAAAAAATAAAAAAACAAATAAACATATTCATACAAAATTTTGTCCAAAAGGATTATATTTCAAAGTAATAAAATAAAAGTTTACAATAGCTATTGATCCAAATCCCCGAAAACCAAACAGCTACAGGTAATTCTCAATTTAAGACCACAATGGAGTCCAGAATTTTGGTTACAAGTTGTTGTGGTTGTAAGTTGGGACACTATGTGAGCAGACTTGATTTTTGGACTGTTCTTTTGACATTCATCACTGTTTGTTAAATCAATGCTTGTTTAGTGAAACAATTGGTTGTTAAATGAATCCAGCATATCCAATGGGGCAGTGTCATAAATTGTTATGCCACCATGGGATGTTGCAACTGATCAATTATCTCTCTCTCTCTCTCTCTCTCTCTCTCTCTCTCTCTCTCTNTCTCTCTCTCTCTCCCTCCCTCCCTCCCTCTCTCTCTCTCTCTCTCCTCTCTCCTCTCTGTCTCTCTCTGTATGTGCGTGTGTATGAGAGAGAGAGACAGACAGACAACGTTGAGGTGTCGTAAATAGCTTTTTTGTAGTTCATCCTTAAGCAATCTGTCATAAGTCTAGGACTACCTGTACTTGTTAAGCGTCTCAGAACTACTAATCACTCATTCTTATACAACTGTCACCAGCCATATGACATTAACCTGATTTTGAATGCTAGCATGCTCCTTACTGCTGCACAGCCTTTTATAGTGCAAATTTACTGTCAACTAATGATGCTTAACTTTCTGTATTTTAGCAAATGGCATTTCTGAGTAGATGGAAAGGTGGAATATAAAGTAGATTGAAATTTGACAATTTGAGGCTAGTTATTGAGCTGACTAGGGGAGCGTGGATAGGAAAAAAGGGAGCGATATTCATTTTCCACCTTGCTGTCTCCTCTCTGTTTTGAGCTTGAAGATTATCCAGTTGATTTTTATGTTTAATTAATTAAACATTGCTCCATTTCCAGAGAATCTCATATAGAGACTCAACATATTTTATAATATGTTTTTGTAATAATTAGAGTAAGAGCAAACTTGATGTTTGATACAGCTCATGTTCTTGATAATGTATGTCTAATACCTAGAAATGTATATTTTGTTTTGCTTTATGAAAACAGTACAAAATTAAATCTATTCAAGACTTGGTGAGTTTGAAAGCCTCAGATCGCCACAGTTTACTACACTTTCTTGAAGATGAAAAATATGAAGAAGTTATGGCTGTCCTTGGCAGTTTTCCACATATCACCATGGATATAAAACCCCAGGGTAGGTGGTGTGTGCTGTTTTAGTGAGTTGATCAGGATTCCTATTATCAGAATAACGCTACATATTTAATAATAATAGTGAATGACATTGTTAATCCCTTAGGGATTTTGAGGTCTCCTGCATTGGCTGCCTTAGATTTGAGGGTCAAGTAAAGATGACATAATAAGCTTCCATGTTGACAGGTTAATATGTATAAATCTGAACAAGGGCTGTGAAAAATGTTTCAAGGTTGGAATTTTCCCAAATTGCCCTACTTGCAAATACGAAACCACTCTGGCCATGGAACAGGATATACTCCAAGCACTGCAGAAGAGTTTCAAGCTTGAAAAAGCTGTTCTCAGGATAAAATGCTTCCTAGCCAAAGGCTTTCAAGCTTGAATCATTCAGAAGGATATCAAGACAACAGTTTTGTACTTGAAATGAGAACGTTGTGAAATTTCATATTCAAAATGGTTCAGAATGAAATATTCTGTATACCGCAACTGTGATGGAAGACCACAGCATCCTAAGTGTGTCTCATATAAAGCATGACTAATTTTGACACAGCCATATTCAATTAATGCTAGCTGGTGTGTAAACAAACTCTTGCCTGAGTTGCTTTCAGGAATAGACTGAATTAATACCAGCCTGATGTAGATTATAAATTAGTCATACATAACATTGCATTTGTAGTAATTCACTGCTTGTACACTGATTCAAGTAGAAAGCTTAAACATTTTTCTACGTCTTATTTTCTGTTCCTGGGTTTGTTTACTTTCCTGAGTTTTTAAACACTCATTGGGGGTTGAATATGTGCAGTATGTACAGGTATACATGCATGCATGCATACCCCTGCTTTGATAATGGATCTTTCTCACCGAATGGGAGGAAGCAAGGATTCATTGTTTCCCAGAAATAACGCATTAAATTTTATTTGATTTTTTTTTTAGTGTACCCATTAAAATAGGTTTGGTTGATCTAAATGGGCAGTAATCATTCAATTCATTTTTAAATCTTAAGTACACATGAAGCTGTAGATGTTGAGCAGTATCATTAGAGGATACAGTCCCTTTTACTTGTAAAAGAGTTCCTGTGAGGAAATTTGATAATTTTAAAAAGAAAGGTACATTTTGTTTGAATGTCTTTCTTTTTCCTCAATCCGTTAAACTTGTTTACCTTTGCTTAATTGAAGCTCTTACTATTTTTAAAAAATTGTTTTTAAAGAAGTGGTTTGACTTTCTAAAAAGTTAAGTTAAGGAACTAAATATGAACTCTCCATGCTTGGTCTTTCCATTTATATGCTTTGCTTTATTTTACTATTCATTTGCAACCTAGACCGTTATTCAGACCAACCTTTCCCAACCTGTTTCCTGTTTCCCTGATAATGTTGGATTTTTTTAAAAATCTGATGCCACTTTATATGGCAGGTATAATCAATGCAGGAGACCTGCACATCTGGCAGTCATCAGACGATGCCAGGGAGCTACAGTACTAAAAATACAGTTTTAGATTCTTTCGTTTTTATTTTTTATTATACACCAAGCTATCTAAAGTCCCTTAGTTCCAAAATAGGAGCGCACATAACAATTTGAATTCAAAATGTTTGGAATTCGAAATACCCAGCTCAAGTATGAAACACCACATTTTGAATGCAAAACTGTTTTGAATGCAAAGCAACTATTTCAAGACTGAAAACAGAGATGGTTCAAATATGATATAGTCCAGATTTGGAACATTTTACACACCTTTATTCAAAAGTATGCATTTTAAACTTTTTTAAAAAGAGAATTCTGTGCAGAGTCTTTGAAGCAGAAATTTGAATATATACAAATTTGTCTTTGAGCAGCTATCAAAAGCCTCTCTTCTTACATAGTTTGGCATTCTTCCTTTGTCCTTCAATCTGCAGCTGCTTGTGATGTATCTTTAAGGTCCTTTGAGTTTTATCATTGAATGAGATGGTTGGATAAAATCCAGATGAGAGCTCAAGCTGCAAAAAATTAGCTTTTTTGAGTCATGCATTTAAAAGTTGAGTAAAACCTATTCACAAGAAAGCTATATAATTGGGGAACCTTTATTTCAGTTTTGGATGATGAAGACAGTAATAACATCACTGTAGGATCGCTAGTCACAGTTTTGGTCACCTTGACAAGACAGACAATGGCAGTAAGTATTTATATTGGTATGCACTGTTCTTGGGTTTATTTATGCTATATGCTGTCATATCCCTGAATGCATCAAGAAGTAAACGCACAAGGTTGTGGAATTCCCTAAGACCTCAGTTCATGCCAAATTCCCACTTGTGGCTTTTTTATGTGGTATATGAAGGGAGGCTCAAAGCATGCCCTCTGCTTCAAATTAGACATACTTACTGATTACCGGATTTGTTCTAGATCCCAGTCTAATGACTCAAAAAACAGCTCAATCTGATTTGTGCCAAATCTGAAGCTTTGTTTCCATGGACGAGAATTGGAAATATTAAATAATTGTAACAGACAAATATATATTATGCCATATAGGGACAATTAGGGCCCCAAATATCATATGTTTCTGTTAAAATGTGAAACAGAATCAATGATATTTGTGGGCCTGGTTGTCCCTTCCAGATAGAGTAATCCTGCAATCAAGTTTCCAGCAAATAGTTTGGGGAGTGCTTAATAATGTAGTCCTTAGCTGTTCTTAAAAGTTCCCCCTACCCCATTTGTCTTAAGTATTTCTGGGTCAGTTTTTATGGAACCATGGACTATGCTTTGATAATCAATCTGTCATAGTTCACCAGGGCACAAATGCAGCTCTTGTCTTATCAAAGCTGATTTGGGATGGGGAGACAACATCGGTATCCAAGAAAAAATTACAAGCACTTGTCTAAATAGATAATTCAGTGTCAGATAAAGAAACTACTCATAATTAAAGAGAGTTATACAGTCTTTTCCCTTACAAGTTACATCTCTAAAATATTTTTGCTTAGCATTAGAAGAAAAAAATTTATGTTCACTTTTCACTTTGTGAAAGTGGATAGAAATGCAGATAACTATGAGAAGGATATACAGTATTGTACTTCTTGACTTTTGAAATAAAATAATCTTTCTGTCTTTATATTTTTTTAATAGCATAGTTTGCAGATGTGCATTTATCAGCTGGGAAATATTCACTCATTCATCTTCATATATGGTCAAAAAGTAGATCTCTGGTTAATCTACAGTAGATCTACCTGTATGATATCCTTGCAGTTCCTTTACAACAGTGATAATGAAGACACCTTCTCCTTCATTTTAAATTAGACAAAGAAAGAAAAAGAATAAATTTATGCTGCCCAGAGTCACCTTATGTGAGATGGGCAACATAAAAATTGAATATATAAATATGTAAAAACTGCAAATTATGCCTCAAAGATGCTTGGGAGACAGTTATGACCAGGATGACAGAATCTTCACAGACAACTGCAAATGTAGATGTGGCTTTTCAAACCAACTCTTAATCTAAGCCACCCTCTGTTTCTTAATTCTTCCATATACATATTTGCTTTCAAGAGTTATTTACAATTAAATTTAAAAAACTCTCAGAAGCCCAGTCTTTCCACCAATGACTAGACTGATTGAAATTTCCCTCTATTAATGACTAGATTCTTCATCTTGAGAAATGCGAACCAATGTTTCACTTTCTGTGCATTATTAATGTTTAATTGATCTGTTTTTCCATATTGATACAGAGAGGCTAAGGTAATTTATTTTTCCCTTTATTCAGGAAGTGTTTGAGAAGGAACAATCAACCTGCTCAGCTGAAGAACAGCCTGCAGAGGATGGCGTAAGTTCAAAACATAGGTGTGGATGGTTGTGTTGTAATTCCTTGAAGTTTGTTTGGTAACCATCGAGGTTTCCTCTTTGAAATGAGTCCTGTTGCTAAATTGTAAGATTGTCAAATAACTTTTAATCCTTGGAAGGTAAAACCATTTGGAAGGTTAATTTAATCTTGATTTTGTTGCTTATAGCATGCAGTCCCCAACCTTTTTGATACCAAGGACTGGCTTCGTGGAAAACACTTTTTCCACTAACCGGGGTGGGGGAATGGTTTTGGTTTCGCTCACTGCTCTGCCATTCACCTCCAGCTGTGTGGCCCAGTTCCTAGTAGGCTATGGACTGCTACTAGTCAGTGGCCTGGGGACCCTGGGTTTATAACGTAAACGCTGTGTAAAGTATTCATTTTGTTAAGAAGATAGTTGTATGTTAAAAATAAATGAAACAGTGGTGTTGTACTTGTGATAACTATGAGCCAGCTTCTGTAGAGCCAGCTGTTCCCTCTAGAAATGCCCATAGATATTAGTGGTACCCTGGTCAGTTGCTTTTCTCCACAAATGCCTTGATATTAAAATGCATTCATTTCTGTTCTGATACATAAAGCACTTGGGTGGATCAAGGACTGAAGTGTAACCACTTTAAATCTTACTACTTTTGCAGCAAGGAGACCTTAATAAATCGAAGAATAAAGGATGGCAGCAGAAGAACAAAGGAGCAAAGAAGACTTCCAAATCAAAGAAGAAAAAACTCGTGAAAAAGAAGCCAGCTCCTGCTCCTTTGCTACAAACAAAGCAACTGAAGCAAAAACAAGCTAATGGGGTTGCCGGGAATGTATGTGTCAATTAAAATGGATTGGGATTTTTGTTTTCAGGCGTGTTGAAATACTTAGATTTCAAAGAAACTGTGGACCAGTGTTTGCTGTTTAATGAAAAAAGGAAAACAATACTAAGCAAAATTATATGTGGATTGTAAGCTGAAAAATAATTTGATTTCTATGAGATCCAACACTTCTATTTAGAAGTCATAGACCAGATTCCATATTTACTGTAGCCTGTGGAATATAGTAGCTGAGCATTATGAAATCTTGATAAGGAATGAAGGGAAGAGGTTCTTTATGTGATTTTACAAAAGGTTGTAGCATATCCTTCTTCCTGTTTCAAGTGCACTATCATTTGGTAGCATGCCTTTATTTCTTTTTCAAAAAACTAGAGAATCTCTTAAATTTCGCTATAGGAGATTATCCAAAGTGAGCTAAGGCTAGTAAACACTACATATTCATGAGTTGAAATAATCTAATAAAGTCAAAGAATCCTTTGACTCAAGTTCAATTCTCAGTGATTACGTAGACACATCTGTATTGTTGCCAAGAAAAGAACATAAAGGTAGTTTGACACTGACTTCTTTTGGGTTGTTGCTTGTATCTGCATCCTAGGACTAATCAGGTTTGATCCTGCTTAGCTTTTATAAGATCAATCAACATTGGCTACAATTTGCCTCCCGTGATAAATTAGTGCTGCGAACATGTCTGAATGTAATAAAGTTACCCTTTTTAAATTTAGGAAATTGTCAAGGATGATGATTACGATGTTTCTGATAAAGGAAGTGAATCTGAAGAAGATGACACCAATCGGGAATCATTGAGTGAGAAAGATGATGGTAGTGACCGAGACTCTGATCGAGAACCAGATGAAAAGCAAAGCAAAGATGACGAAGCTGTAAGATTTCTTTTTATTACCTGTTGGAGAAATATCAGGATGGTCATTTGATGTAACCTAAAACTTTTTCTATGATAAGACATTTTGATCAGTTCATTCAGTGGGCTAAAGGGAGGGATACTATTTTGTAGTTAATAAAATTAGTTAAAACACAAGAGTTGGAAAGTCTTTGTAAAGTACATGAGCTTCCTGTTTCTATGTAACATGTCTACTTCTGTCCTAATACAGTAAACCAACTAAATGTTTTTATTCAAACAGTGAAATTGGTAAAATGCATTTAAAATTGGTGGTTCTTTTCTTTTCAAAATTATTATTATTAAGATACAAATGCATTGCGTTCCTATTTTAATTTTCATACCAGTGATGGTATGCTACTGATTCGGCCCAGTTCTGCTGAGCCGGTAGCGGCGATGAGCAATGGAGACTGAACCAGTTCTCTCCACCGCTCTGCTGTTGGGCCCACCTGCCTGCCTGAGCTTCCATACTCACCTTTATCCTCTAAATTTGAAGCACATTTACTTTGCGCGTCACAGAAGGTGCTGTGTGGCAGCTGCTGAAGCGACCGGGAGAATGCAGGCTTGCAGGAGGCGAATTGGAACGCCTCTGCACCTGCATAAAGTGTGTGTTTGGTGCATGTGTGCATGCAAAGTGTGTGCATGCATGCAAAGTGCACCCACCAAGCCACACCCACCAAACCAGTGGTAAAAGTTTTTGAATCCCACCACTGTTTCATATTCTTCTCAATCTGCAAACAAGTTATTTTCTTAAGAAAGATACAAATAAAATACTTCTCTTTTTCTACTAGGAGTGGCAAGAATTACAACAGAGTATACAACGAAAAGAACGGGCACTCTTGGAAACCAAGTCAAAAATAACTCATCCTGTTTACACTCTCTACTTTCCTGAGGTCAGCAAAAAGATAGCTAAATAAGCTTGAGATGAATGGAGATGAAGTGAATGCAAAATTTCAGAATTCTATTTGGGCCTTAAACATTTAGCTCCTCAGTAATACCTTCTAAAAAACAAGATAGATTTTGAGTCTTAACTAGCACAGTGCTTGGAATTGTGCAAAACTCTTACATACAGCTATACTCTTCTATGCATTTCCATATTCATTAGAATGTGGAAGAACATTATACTGAGAGCATACCCAGTATATTTTGTTCAGATTAAAGAAGAAGCTGTAATCTATCAAGTTTCCCATCATTTAATGTTTCTTTGTTATTTTTTTAGTATTCTATTTTGTGTTTTTGGCAGAATATTAAACTAGATTTTAACAATACACTCTAGTTTGTGATCGTGAGCTAATGTTAATAATCTACGTAGTTCATCTCTCTTTGTTCCTCTGTTCTCGTAAGCATCTAAATACTGAAGGGAGGAGGAATTTGTTACAAAATGGGAACCTAAATATAGGGCTACTTTTGAAGAAATAATAGTTGCATAAGCTGCTTTAAATCAGACTATGATTCTGCTATTTTGGATGATTCTTTTTTGAATCTTGTGGAATGCCTTTCCCTTCCTTTATCTATAGCTGTAAAGTCACAGTGAATAGGCTGTGTGCAATGGTTGGTAGACCATTCACATTGTGAGTTAATAAGGCTGGATCTCAATTTTTTTGTATCTTCCTTTTAGATTCAATATTTAGATAAAACAGATGAATTTTTATTTAATCAGTCATTAAAATAATGAAGATTGTTCTAAGGTTCAACTTGTCACATGTCCATATTGTTTCCCTAGCATGACTCCATTTAGTGCCCTGAGAACATTGCCCACTTGATGGGTGCAGATCCACTTTAACCCAACGTACGCTTTGATGTTTTACTTTCTGCAATACCTTCACCAAGAAAAGTTTTATTTTGTTGTAATGCAATTTCTGCCTACACAGGGTCACAGGTCTGATACCTGGAACCATGTTATGGATTTTCTCAAAATTATGACTAATTGTTCCACTCAGCCTATTTCGGTGACTGTTGGAAGTTTATGTTGCCACGTTGAGTTTTGCTTCAGACAAAATAGAAACAACCAAGACCCTATGAAAAAGTACTGCAGTACATTTTCATTTCTTAACACCGACACATCTAGTTAGGTCTGTTAGGATGTCAAATACTGTGTTCTAACCCAGAATGTGGTTCAAGCCTGACAATTATCTTCATTTCCATTCCAAATTTTCCCCAGATGTACTTAGTATTCCACAATAACAGAATCTTGCACAAGACAGAGGTTTGAACCAGATAATCTCAAGGGCATATCTTAATGTTTACATGTTATGATTTTAACTGTTCTTCCCCCCCCCCCCCNCCCCCCCCCCCCCCCCAAGAGTAATGTGTGCCTAAAAATATTCAAAAGAGAAATCTTTGCTTCTTTGGCCAAAGTTTGCTTTGTATAAGATGGAGTAATTGTGAAGTAACACAATATAATTTGACTGTTTCTCTTGGAATAAGTCAATTTACAGTTTCTATTACAAAACCTCAGGTACAGTTTTTGTTGATGAAAATCAGATAGCAATTATGATAGCTGATATCTGGTCTTTTTCCCCTCTCTTTAATAGGAAAAACAGGAGTGGTGGTGGCTATATATAGCAGATAGGAAGGAACAAACACTAATATCAATGCCATATCACGTGTGTACACTAAAAGACCAAGAAGAGGTGAAGTATTTCATTTCTGATTCTTCAAAACTGGAATGGGTTGGGGGTTTGGGGGGCTCTTTTTGGCTGATAAAAGTAGGCAATATGGAGCCGGGTGTTGCTTAGTCTGTCATCCCCATTTCACTCCTAATCCTTCTTAGGATCTCAATTATTGTCTCAGCCTCTGCTTTTCCTAGACCCTGTCTGACTCATAGGTCCTCATTCAGCTTAGCCTGCCTAGCCAGTACTGACAGAGAAATTAGAGAGTCATTCTAAGGAAGACCTTTTTCCTTCTGCAGGCTTTAGCTGCTGCATAAAAAAAGCCTAATTTAACATTGTGTAATATTAAAGTGTTTAATGAGGAACACTGAGAAATAAGGTATTTTATACTAACAGATCACCTGGAATCTGTTGTAATTGGAGAACAGCTGTACAGATGTAGCACATTTTATGCTCAGCGCTGTCACTAATTTTTTTCAAACTTTTTGTTTTTTGGCCTTAAGATGATTTTTCCTCAATTCTTGCTAATTTTCAGAAAGTGGATTTGTTAAGCCATAGTTCGTAGCTCATTGAATATAATACATTCAGCATTAGAAAAATTGAAGCCAAGCACTTTCTAAATTTGTATACTGTTTGTTTATTGAAGCCGTTTCATTGTTTTGTTTTTATAACTTGAGCTGAGTGATTACATGTGTTTCCAGGTAGAACTAAAATTTCCTGCACCGGGTAAACCTGGAAACTACCAATATACCGTTTATTTAAGATCGGATTCCTACATGGGCTTGGATCAGATTAAACCGTTAAAGGTAGGTTTCTCACACAGGTGGGTTTGGGGATTGGAGAGGATTCTACAAGTTTAGGAGAACTTGTGTTGCTACATACTATACAACTGCATTGATGTATACCTCTTGTACCTGCATCTTGTCCTGTACAGATATCCCTCAATTTATGATTGGTTGCTTAATGACAGTTTGAAGTTACGATGAACCTTCCCAAAGCTACATATGACCAGTTTTCAAGTTTCAAGTTCCCCTACCCTGTGATCACATATAGGTGAAACTCAAAAAATTAGAATATCATGCAAAAGTTCATTTATTTCAGTAATGCAACTTAAAAGGTGAAGCGAATATAGAGATAGACCTTATTACATGCAAAGCAAGATAGTTCAAGCTGTGATGTGTCATAATTGAGATGATTATGGTTTACAGCTCATGAAAACCCAAATCCACAATCTCAGAAAAATTAGAATATTGTGAAAAGGTTCAATATTTTAGGCTCAAAGTGTCCCATTCTAATCAGTTAATTAAGCCATAACACCTGAAAGGGTTCCTGGGCCTTTAAATGGTCTCTCAGTCTGATTCAGTAGGAATCACAATCATGGGAAAAACTGCTGACCTGACAGTTGTGCAGAAAACCATCATTGACATCCTCCATAAGGAAGAAAGCCTCAAAAGGGAATTGCAAAAGAAGTTGGATCTTCCAAAGTGCTGCATCAAGAGCACATTAATAGAAAGTTATGTGGAAGGGAAAAGTGTGGAGAAAAAAGTGTATAAGCAGCAGGGATGACTGCAGCCTGGAGAGGATTGTCAGGAAAAGGCCATTCAAAAGTGTTGGGACTTTCACAAGGAGTGGACTGAGGCTGGAGTCAGTGCATCAAGAGCCACCACAAACAGGACGGATCCTGGACATGGGCTTCAAATGTCATATTTCCTCTTGTCAAGCGCGTCCTGAACATCAAACAACATCAGAAGGGTCTTACCTGGGCTGAAGAAAAATAGAACTGATCTGTTGCTCAGTGTCCAAAAGTCCTCTTTTGATGAGAGCAACTTTTGCATTTCATTTGAAAACCAAGGACCAGAGTCTGGAGGAAGGATGGAGAGGCACACACTGCAAGATGCTTGAACTCCAGTGTGAAACTTCCACAGTCTGTGTTTGATTTGGGGAGCCATGTCATCTTCTGGTGTTGGTCCAGTGTGCTTCATTAAGTCCAGGGTCAACGCATCCGTCTACCAGGAGATTTTGGAGCACTTCATGCTTCCTTCCACAGACAAGCTTTATGGAGATGCTGACTTCATTTTCCAGCAGGACTTGGCACCTGTCCACACTGCCAAAAACACTAAAACCTGGTTCAATGACCGTGGGATGACTGTGCTTGATTGGCCAGCAAACTTGCCTGACCTGAACCCATAGAGAATTTTATGGGACATTGCCAAGAGAAAGATGAGAGACACAAGACTGAACAATGCAGAAGAGCTGAAGGCCACTATTGAAGCATCCTGATCTTCCATAACACCTCAGCAGTGCCACAGGTTGATAGCTTCCATGCCACGCCGCATTGAGGTAGTGATTGCTGCAAAAAGGACCCAAACCAAATACTGAGTACACATGCATGCTTATACTTTTCAGAGGTCCAATATTGTTCTATGTACAATCCTTGTTTTATTGATTGAATGTAATATTCCTAATTTTTCTGAGATTGTGGATTTGGGGTTTTCATGAGCTGTAAGTCATAATCATCTCAATTATGACAAATCACGGCTTGAACTATCTTGCTTTGCATGAAATGAGTCTATCTCATATATTTAAGTTGCATTACTGAAATAAATGAACTTTTGCACGATATTCTAATTTTTTGAGTTTTACCTGTACTTGCATTTTGGGTGCTTGGCAACCAGCTGTTCTGGCTGTTTGCGCAGTCCTGCAGTCATATGATCATTTACAGCATGGGGTTTGGCCAGAAACTGGTGTTTAAAAAAAGGTTATAAAATTGGTCATAGTCACATGGCAACCTGCTGGCATGGCTTATAACCATAATTCCATGTTGTAAGTAGAGGGCTACAATGCTGAGTTTATTTGAATATTTTGATTGGAAAAAAATTAAGCTTAAACCCTAAGAGCCGGAATTGAAAAATCTTAATTTGTGAGGCAGGAATCAGCAATAAAATATCAGCAATTTAAGTTATCTGCAGTGTGTGCACACACATAGCATGGGATTCCTGTTTGATGATAAAGGTGGCTGGATTAAAACAAAATACCTGTAATCCTCTACTTACAACCATTAATTTAACAGCTGTTTAAAGTCACAATGGCACTGAAAAAAATGTTTATGGCTGGTCTTCATGCTTATGACCATTGTAGCACCCCTATGGTCATGTGATCAGAATTAGAGTGTGTACATATCAGCTGTAGTGCCCCAGGTCATGTGATCACTAATGGTGGCCTTTCCAAGGGGCTTCCGACAAGCAGAGTCAATGGGGGAAGCCAGATTCCCTTAACAACTGCATAATTCACTTAATGGCTGCAGTGATTCACTAAATATCCATGGCAAAAAAGGTCATAAAATGAGGCATGACTCACTCAGTAACTACTTAACATGGCTTAACAATGGAAATTCTAGTCATATGTGGTGGTCATAAGTGGAGGAATACCTGTAGCTAAATCTTTCAACACTTTTTGTCAGAGAACAGCCATTTAAAACATTTTGGTACCTGTGACATTGAGCAGCTCAATAAATATCCACATTAAATAATGTTCTTCTGAGGGACAAATTTTTTTCAGGGTATTTTGATCCATAGATGTACAAGTTATACCTGATTAAAATAATTGATTAATACGGAATCTTGCAGAGAATGGAGAACAATTTGCTTAACTAATTACACATGCAAAATATTTTGCAGTTTACTCCAGAGTGCTCTTGAATTAATCTGTAATATTATGTAGAGAAACCTTAATAACTTCCCCCAAAGGATAACATTTACATTCTATTTTTCCCCTTCCTGCATCCCTCTTTCCAATCATTTGAACTCTCTGCAGCTGGAAGTTCATGAAGCAAAACCTGTGCCAGAAAACCATCCACAGTGGGATACAGCAATAGAGGGCGATGAAGACCAGGAAGACAGTGAAGGTTTTGAAGATAGCTTTGAGGAAGAAGAAGAGGAGGAGGAAGATGATGACTAAATAGTATGACAAATGAACTGTGTGATACAGGATATCTCTACAAACATGACCTGGGAAAATGTAAAAAACAGTGGAGATGAACTGAAGATTTTTTTCAAGTTTCTTTTTACCAGTTATGAGTACTTCATGTAATTTCCCAGTGGAAGTCTGTCAGTCAGTTGGGTATATAACCTCGGAGATGCTTAAGGCTCTTCACAGCCTTTAAGTATAGGATGCATTTATTCCAACTGAAAATAAAAGCTTTTTTATTCTAAATGTCCAAAAGTGTGGGCTACATTGCTTGATCAACTTTTGGTCCAGTATAGTAACAGATGCTATTATTAAATGGAAGCAATCATTAAACCAACATTTCGTATTAGGCAATTTGTTTTACAAGTTCTGTTGAAATTAACATCCACTTGAGTTTCTACGTTGGGAAAATCTGCAAGATCTTTTTCAGTGATGTTAAGAACATTGAGCTAAGATTGCTTACAGTTTTCAGTCTATTTTGTATGCTTTGGACTTGGTATCTTACCCTGAGAGAGGGGGTGCATTCCATATTGTCACACACATAGGCTTATCTTTTGAGACTTAAATCTACCTTTAGTGGAGGGGAGTTCTTGCCCCTAATTCTCATGCAGATTATAAATCTATATTTCTCAATGGCTAAAAATATGTCTAAGCACCTACTATCTAGCAAATCATACAGTATTTCTTTTGATAAACCTGTATGTATACTAAGAGTTTGGGGACCATATGTTATATCAAGCATTGGCAATATCCTTTTCTAAATATAAAGATATCAAATCTATAAGTCTTGGCCTTCAGTCTACCTTATTTTGTCAGAAGCCTTTTAAATCAGACACACTGACACACTAAGATATGTTTTTTGTATTTATTCAGAACTATTCAAAATAAACTCGACTAAATTTGATAAAAGTATACATTGTAATAGTTCATTTTTCTTCTATAGTGAGGATATTAATGTGGACTATATTCCCAACACAGTTGGTTTTGATTAAATATAGATCGCACGTTTTCTGTGAAGGAGAAGCAAAATCTTGCAATAAATTCTACTGTTTCTTCCCATGTAATAAATACAATGATTGATGTGGTTAGAAACTGTAGAAATAAATTCAGATGTCAATCATGTAAAGATTTTTTTATAATTAAATGTTAAAGAACTATACAACTAAAATGCTGTAAAGCCCTTGACAAAAAAATGGCCATGCAGGAAAAATTTCATAGAACAGAAACTACCCACAAGCCAAATGAGCTGTTCCTTTATTTGTGACCCTGTTTATGAAATAAACTTACTTTCAATGCAAACTTCCATGGATATTTCTCTTTGTAATTGCAGTAGTTGCAAATAAAATTTAAAAACATCCTGCATGTGAAAATGTTTTTTTAAGAAAAGCAACTGTTGGCATGTTAAGTTTGGGGTTTAAAACTTGGATTGTAATATAATATCTGCCGTCCACAACATCATAATTATCTAACAGTCAAGTATTATGCAAAAAGATTTGTCACAAAGAGGCAATGTTTTGCTTTTTCAGCACACCATAGTCACAATATCAAACTATAATATGAAAGTAATTTCCTTTTGAAAGCAGTGCTGCCAACAAAATGTTTTCCAATATAGTTTGAGCAGTAAATTATTTATTGTATTTAAAGCCTAGAATAGCTCAAAAGATGAATTTCCCTCAAGTCAAATTTGATTTCTGATATCTACAAAGATACACTTACACTGTTTTCTGAGAAGCGGTAGGGAAATGATTTGCTATGGTTATCTTCAAGTTTTTCTTTCCATTCCACTCTGCAGCCCTGTCTATTTTTCTAGCAGTCTCACAATTATCTATTAGCCATGTTCAACAAACACTACATATGTTTTTAAGATAAGCCATAGGTGCTGCAGTGATTCAAGTCATCATTAAGCAACACTAGCTTGTTGCTAAGAAATTTGGAGGGGGGAGAACATCAGGTTATATATTTATGTGGAAATATTATTTTTGTTCCTATGATGTAGTGAATCACAAACATGGATATCTTTCTTAACTTTAAACAAGAGATGATTTGTATCTCACATGTAACAGGAACAACTTGAATTTACAGCTTTTGCCACATTAATGAGTTCTGACTTATTGATCTTTATTTTTTTCCTTTAAAGTATCAAGAAGGATATGATAAATAGTGAGCTGGAACTGTCTTACCGAGCATTCATCAGATTCTTCCAAGCAGCAGTTTCAGTCAAAGGCAAAGATTCTTTTTAAGTAGCATATTTTCTCAATAAATAATAAAAAAAGGACATATTCGCTTTTGACATTAAGAGCTAGAAAAAATTTTTTGTAAAGTGAAACCGCAAAACTCTTTAATCTGTTATTTTCCTTCACCTGGCATAAAAAGGAAAAGGAAATTCTGGAAAATATTATTTGGTAGGACTATAGCAGCCACATTATGTGTCTTTTGGGTGGAGCCCTTGGCAGATTAAAGTCTATAAAAAGGCACAAGAGGGATTCTGCGCAGCATGTCTTTTAATATGAAGCATTTCTCTTTATGTGCCTTTACTAAAGTTAAAATAAAGCACTTTTTTCCTGTATATAATTTCCCTAAATATTAGAGAATTTTTTAAAAGTTGTAACAATTACTGCATCACACACATAGTCGGTTCTTTACAACCTTGTACATTGTCCCTCTTAAAAAAGCTATGTAGACTACAAGTGCAGTAAAGGAGAACTCGAAGGGTCAAGGACCATAATAAACCCAGGAAACCTCAGAACATTTAGAATAGTTGTAAAACATGCTGTAACTGTACTCACTCATCTCCTTCCTTGGTGCCCTGCCTTATGAGTATCTTGATTCTTGACGAATGTATCTTTTTTTTTATGCGTACTGAGAGTATTTACATCAAGACAAATTCCTTGTGTGTCCAATCACACTTGGCCAATAAAGAATTCTGTTCTGTTCTGTTCCGTTCCATTCTATTTGGTTGTGACCATGGAACTCATACTGTATCTTGGAGACTCAATGGACTTTTTCCAAAATCTGATGTAACAGGGTTCTTAGTATTTTTTTTCATGTCAGGCTTTTGTTTCAGCTACTTTTATTTCAAGATTCTTCACCATATTATACCATGATGAACCAAGATTTGCCACAGAATATAACTTTTATAGGAAACAACAGACAGTTGTAAGCTTCTGCTAGCCTTCTGCATGTGCTCCTGTACGTTTGGAGGGACTTTGTACCAAGCAATAATGACTAGATTTCTTTTTTTTAAAAAAAATGTTTCCCCAATTTGGAAAGATGTCAAGAGATATAAGCATCATGCAGAAAGGCAGGAAATAGGAAAGAAAAAAGAAATAAATATAAAAGGCTAAATTGGACATATATATTCCAGATTCTTTTTGGATGATCTCCACCTCTTGACATCTTTTCCATCAGCAATGTAGTGACTGTAATTTTTTTTCCTCCTAACATCACTGCTGCACATTACTCTCCAGTATACATTATAAGACACTTGATGTCCTGCTCATATGGATTCCATCACTTGATTCATCCTAAAATGAAGGAGTAAGATAGGGGTGGCTAATCTTGTTAATGTGCTACTTTTTGACATGCTAAATTGTTATTCTTTTTTTGCTTTTAGTTTTTATTGTCATGCCACCTTCCTTTCCAGAAGGGGGAGACAAGTGCATAACATTATTTTCACAACAAAATGTAATTTGCTAAAAGAACAAACCTGAAAGACATTCAAATACTATGCATCATTGTATTGCTTCAGATAAATTCAGCAGATTCTACCAGAGCCAGTTTTATAATCGGGAAATAAATTTGGCTTTAAAATTCGTTATACTCTGTCTCGACACAAGAATAAAGCAGCTAAAAGGAGTTTAAAATACATAATTTTAAACTTGACCCATATAGCTAAAAATAAACCCTCTAATGTCTAGTACTAACCTAAAAATAATCAAAAGTCCTGCTGACAATGATCTGTCTCTTTTGTATGCACTATTCAGAGCATATAACTGAACTATTTCAGCTAACGTAATGTTTAAAAACTGAAAATTAAATGTATGCATCATATATGCATACCCATTATGTTATTCCCTTTCAGGTTAGAAGTTTTACGCAAAAATAAAAAAAGGATTAGACAGTAAGGAAAGAAAATGAAGGAAATAGGAGAGAAAAAAAGAAATAAATATAAATATATTTATGTTAACATTTTCTTGCTATCTTTCTGCTTTGCAAACAACCATTATCTCCACCAGAGCCGTACACTGATTTAAACATCATTTTTAATCTCACCATTTTATAGATCTCATTGTCTTCTAACCACAATATTTTCATCTTCTTTCCCTTCAACCTATTCATTCTTCCTTTCTATATTTGTTTTACAATTCAATTGTAATTTGTTCTTTGTATAAGAGATAACCTCCTTAGCATATTCAATTTAATCCATGCACATTCATCCCCCATTTCTTTTTGAATTATTCTACTCATATCTTATCATGCACACATTTAAGTGAACTATTTTCAGTGTGTGGAACTTAATTTTATATTTTCCTGACATAACTCCCAAATAAGGGTGAAGAAGCATGTTTTTTACAAAGCATTTTTCCTTCTTTGGCAAACAAACAAACAACTAAAGCAAAAATCACATACAATCTACTGTCTAACAGCATTTCCATTTAAAAAAAATCTCTATCAATGTTCTCAGGTTTAATGATCATTTAGTAATAATTGTTACTTATTTATTCTGCTTCCATATATCTTGAAATTCTTCATTGCCTGTCAAACACAACTATTTTGATCTTTTATACCATGCTTTTTCTGATGTCATATTACTTGTCCAATGTTTTCTGCAAATAATTCCGCTTATGAGCCGACAACCTTCCATCTACCTACTCTTGTTTTCCAAGATGGCAGTCTGTAGGCTAGCCAGTTTGAGCTCCGAATGAGAAAGCAAATGTTATTTCGGTGTAAAAATGTTTGGCGTTCTTTTGTTTTGTTTGATGGGTTATTTTGTGTGGATTATGTTTATTCTCTTTTGAGACAAGTTAGATAGGAAGGGCACGTTTGAAATGTGATAAAACAGAATCATGGACATGTTCAGGAAAGCATGAATTCTGAACCAGTTATCATTTCATTTGGAAGATCTGGGCTTGGGTTATCTGCAAAGAACTTGTTGCTGGAAGCTAATGTACCAGGCCTGCAAGAGGAGAGTGAAGAATCAATTGGCAACCAACAAGAATCCAACTATGACAGCAGTTAGAAGACATTCTTAGCATGGAGGGAGATTGAAAGGCTGCATCAACCTAAGCTACAGCATACAGCCCGCTCTACAACATTAGTGGTTGTGCAAACGTGTTTTGGAGAGATTTGGAGAGAACCTTACAGGAAAGCCATGGTCAAATATGGTGGGACACAAGGCTTAGATCTGGAAGTAGAATCTGTTTGGGATTGTTTGGCTAGGGGGATCTTTGCTCAGCTGTTGCTTGGCTCGGCTAATGCTCTTAGTTCTCAGGTAAATTTCCTGACAGAGCAATCAGTGGAACAACTTAGTTGTGGATGCTAAGTTTTTAGTTTTTTAGTTTTTAAGAAGAGATCTGACAACTCTTTGCCTAAAATGGTATAGGGTTTCCTGCTTGAGCAGGAGGTTGTATTAGAAGACCTCCAAGGTCCCTTCCAATTACGTTATTCTTCAATGTCCTGTGTTGATTTGCTTTGGAATATTATCTCAAAACAGCACTTATTATACAGTAAGATGCGCTGATTCTCTTGCTGACTTGTCTTCCTTATGGTGATCATATTACAGCTATGTTGTAGGCCTTTTAACAATAGATTTCAGGATGCAATTGTAAGTGCTGATTTTGATTTATAAAATGTATACAGCTTAGACACAAGGTGTCCACAGAATTTTCTTGCTTCAGTCTGTATCCTACCAAAGGAGATCCTCTTGGGAAAAGTTGCTACTGGTGTCCAATTTTGCAGGGTGAAGAGTGTGGGAACCAGAAAACACAATTTATTCATCCAAGCATTATTTCCCCAGAATAGATTTCTTGCAGAAGCTGCATTCTAAATAATATTAGAAGATTATATTAAATATTAGTTATTAATAAAGTTTATCTAGCTAAATAATGGCCTTCCAAAACGTAGTGCAAAAAACTTTTCTTCCCAGGGGCCCCTCAAGGAATGATAACTGATCACTGTTTAATGTAATTGTAATTTACATTTCTTTACATTTTCCTATGAAATTTTAATTGCCTACCTTGTTATTTGAGACTGTGAGTTAATTTTATGTGGATACTTCATTTGTTTTATCTTTGCTGTAGGCTGCGTAAGACTGGAAGGATTTTGCTGCATACATGTTTAGTAAATAATCAATCAATCATCAATCAATCCCAGAATTTTTTATACATATATTTATAAATACCTTACTCTCCAGCTCAATGATTAACTATTTGGTAGAGTTCCATTTGTCATATTCATTTTATTCCACCGTATGCTGCTCTTGTAAAATTTAGCAACCAACTATCAACTCCATAGTCTCATAAAAGGTTCTATACTCCAGCCTCTTCACTTTAATGTACACTTTCTCTAAATCTTTGCACTCCTGCCTCAATTTAATTCTCAATTTTTGTTCATTGTCACCTGTCATATTTTTCCAATCAAAATTCTGCCAAACACCTTCTGAGGAAATTTTTAACAAATTAATCTCTGTCATTTTGCATTAACCCTTATTACATCTCTCCTTGTATTAAGAGACAAGATATACATTCTTTCAATCATTAGGCACAGTCTCCATTTACACATTAAAGATGCTGGAGCCTGACTATTTTTCAACATTCCTACAGTATAGCATTTATTTATTATCTATTTATTACTATAGGACTTTTTTGTATATAGCAAAATTTGTATCATTAATTTCAACTCCATTTTTGATATATCACTATTATTTCCATCCTGTACAAAATATGAAAACACTACTCCTACCAGTTCATTTTTTTCCACCCCAATCATTAAGCACTTTTATTTTCAATGCTTTTCACTCTGCTGGAGACACTTATTTAGTTTTCTTCAAGTAATTTTTCTATAGAAACTCTTCTGAATTTTCTGTGCCTCCTGCTGTATGTAGTATCTTAATCACTCTCTTACTATACTCTTGGTAACTATGTTTTCTCTCTATACACCTTATGCAATACCTTTCCTTCAGCTCATTTTTTGTTGCAATTTCTTTTCTGATATATAATTTTTTTCTGACCCTCAACCTGTTTCATTTCATAACTCCATCAAGTATTTTTTATAAATCCCATTTATGTAACACCACACACTTTAGTGCACTTTGTAACAAAAGACCTTTTCCTGTTTTTCAAAGCGTCTTCTGCATTTTTTTTCTTACATCCCTTTTTCATTTTTTCTGTTGGGAGATTAATCTGTTTTGTAAACAGTTGTGCCCTTTGATTGATTTCTTTTCCAATAAACGCGTGGACAGACTTATGATTAAATGATATATTCATCTAAGCAGATTTTCAAAGATTTCCATTCTCATTCATTCTTAGGTTTTGGCCCAATTGCTTTGTTTGTTCAAGTAGTCTCTCACTTATGACCACAATTGGGCTGGGAAAATTTGTCATTAAGCAGCGCAGTCATGAAGTGAGTTATCACATGACTGCACCCAATTTTATAACTTTTTTTGAGTGGTTGTTAAGTGAGACATCATGTGATTGCAATTTGTGATCTTTCCTCTTTTCATTGGGTGAATTTGAGAAGAGTTCTGCCAAATTACCACTTCTGGCTCAAGCGACTGGAGAAATGGGAAACCCCTCACTGTTTCTTTTGCTAGTCCTCAAATCAGTGATGCTATTCTACCAGTTCGGCCCGGTTCTGGTATACTGGTAGTGCCAAAGATCAGCTGACACCGAACTAGTTCTCTCTGGCGAACTGCTGTTGGGCCCACCTGCCTGTCTGGGCTCCCATACTGACCTTTATTCCCTACTTCTGAAATGTAGCTGCTTTGCATGGCACAGGGAGAGTGCAGGAAAGCCTCTCTCTGTGTGCAAAGTGTGTGTTTGGTGCTTGCACATGCGCAAAGTGTGCATGTGCACACAAAGTATGCTCACCAAGCCACCCCCCCTGAACCGGAGGTAAACCTCTTTGAAACCCACCACTGCCTCAAATGGCATGCCCACTGAAAGAAAAGTAATTGGTGTCTTGTGTCTTGGTACCGGTTGGAGGGGAACAGAAGCAGGGGACCCCACCAATTGCAGGCCTTGTTACTTGCAAGTCAGACAGAACTCTTAGTCATCACTGTAGCCAAGAATGAGTTTGTTCACCAAGGGATTTCTTAAGTTGTCTTAGTTTTGAACTGGTTTATGTGTAGGAGACAAGCAGCTGAAAGCTATAGTGCAAAAAAAAAAAAAAAANGCCTTGATCACTACTACTCTCTATACATCTTCAGTCAAAGAGTTGTGAGAAGACATGTTACAGAGACAGAATATTGTTTGCTGAAAGCAAAGTTTTTGTTATAGGCAACTTAGAGCCATCATGATTAGTTGACTGTAGTATCTTCATGTTCCATGTGACACCAAATGAGGCCATTTCTGGATCCTATAGTTGCTATAATATAATTATGACTTCTCAGAGTCAACAATATGTCATCCATCTGATCCCTCAAGAAGTCTTCCTTTCCCAAATATATTATTTTATTTATGAAATAATTTACATATTCCAAAACCTTGGGAGAATTTTGGTCTTCTCAAATATGAGATGTAGATCACTTTGCAAGACATCTTATACAAGAATTGGGACATTTTGGGTGAGATTACTGAAAAGTGATATAAGGAGAGGTTGCTTCCTAGAAAAGATTCCTGTCAGTTGGGAACTAGAGGATTCCTTTTACCAGCCCTTAGTCATTAGGATGTGAAGATTATAGATCTGATATAATTTATTTTCACACAAACACACACGCACACACACACACACACACACAACCATCAGGCAACTCAGGATGAAAGGTTCCGGGCATCAGCTAGTTTAACAGACAAAGCTAACATAAAGTTCTTCCCCTTCCTGATTTTCTAAAGAAAAAACATCACCTCATAATCTCCCCTCCAGCATAATTTTTGTAGAGGCGCAGGAAAAAACAGACTGGAGACCAGCGTAACTTCAGCTTTTTATTAAATTGTACAGATCTGTGCTGGACCTGCGAGCTGCGGCAGTTCTTTTTATAGAGCTTGCCGGCGGCTCTTACCCAATAACAGCCTTCTGAATCTCCCATGATCGACTCGGCCAATCGTGGGAGATTCTTCACTGACCAATCACCGTTGTTCTTCTGTCCAATCACAGTGCAGTCCGTCTTAGCCAACCAGGTTAGAGTATTTCAAGAATGTTAACATGGAACACCCCTCCCCTCTTGGTATGGTCATGGTGACATAGTCACGTAGGTAGGCAGGGCTTTTTAACCTGCTATTGACGCGCAGTTCAGTTGCTGCATGGTCTTCAGATAGGTTCGGATGGGATCTTTGTGACTCCTGCTCGTTCTCCATGGACCGCCTGGAGGGGTGAAGTCAGGCCTTTCCGCCGCAACTCCCCAACCCGGTCTACTGGGCTGCTTGAGTTGTCGGCTCTCTGTACCTTGGCCGCGTTTCTTTCAGGCTGGTTGAACTGGCTTTGGCTGTTCCTTCCAAGGCGAGGTTTCGAGTTGGTTGTCTTCCGCTGGTACCTATCTGCTGCCATCGCTTTCCGGTGAGTATTGTTGGTTCCTTTCTTTTATTTATTGGTGTATGATTTGACTGCTCGGTTTGTGTTGGTTGTGCGTGTTCAGTTTGCTGTTGTGTCGTAGGAGGGTTTTTCTCCGTCTTTTTGATAATTTGTTTGGTGGTTTCTTTCCCCCCTCTAGTTTTTTTTTGTGATATTTTGTGTGTTTCGGCGTAGGTTGAATTATTCGTGACCTTAAATGATCGACATGTCGTTTCCCACTGTCTTCCATCCTCCCGTTTCCAGTGGTATGAATCCGGGGACCTGGAACTTGGGGTTAATTGTTGCAGGTAAACCCACAGTGGGTCCCTGAAAAGTTTTTGGTGTAGAATCAGTTTCCGGCTAAAGTGTACGTGTACTGACTGGATGAGTCTGGGTGGTTTTTCGGCGGTGGTATATCGGGTTGCAGTCTGTCCAAGATGGGATTGGACTTTTCTACCCATGTAGGAGCTCTGCTGGGCTTTTATTGTTTTCACACTTTGGTGTATGTGTTGTATGGTTAAAGTTTATTTATTTTCTTGTGTAATCCCTGTGTCCATTTATTTATTTCTCGTGTAACTCCCTGTGTCCATTTTTCTAAAGCCGTTCTTGGTGTATGCTGACCATTCGTTCCACCTGCCCATTCGCCACCAGATGAACTGGCGCATCAATCGCGTGTTGTATGGCCCTCTCGCGAGAAATTTGTTCTATTTGCCAAATGCGTGAATTGTGGCCCGTTGTCAGATACCTGTAAGTCAGGTAGGCCATGGGTGGACCAAAACAGTCTGTTTTGTTGCTTTAATAACCGTTCCGTCGTGGTGGATGCATTAGGCTAACCTCCAGCCAGTTGGAGTATAAGCATCTACGTCGATAAAAAGGTTGTGCCCTTTGTGCGTCCGCAAAGTCTATGTGACCCTTTGAACTATGGTCCCTTGGTGTTTCCCCATTGAGGGTTGGTGCTGGCGGGACGGGCTTGCTTCTGTATCTTTGACATTTGTTCACATGTTTGCCACCCAGGCTTTAATGGTTCTGCTATCCCGGCCACCACCAACGTAGCTTCTGGCTAGGGATTTCATCTTACGCATGCCCGGGTGTCCTTCATCGCAACATGTGCCATATTCTTTTGTAAGGCGTGTCTGGAACCACTACTCTGTTGCCCCATACGTATACACCCCTTTGGGAGAAATAGTTCGTACCAGTTTCAGAAGGGTTAAAACTGGTGCAGCTGCTCTCTGTTCCAGACAGCTTTTTCCAGCCCAGCTCAAAACCACGCCAGTTGCTGTTTGGTTGTCTCTATACAGATGTCTGATGCGGTGTTGGCATGGTTGGGCAATGTCTCTTATTTGCAGGGTGGCATGTGGTGGGTGTGGGGTCGTCCTCTGGACTCTGGACAGGGGGCACGGGCTTAATGCTCAGCGTTGCAAAAGATCTTTCCTGGGGCAAATGTATTAGCTGGTAGTTGTAAAAGCGCAAAGGAACTCGGATCACCTTGGTCATCACGGAGTGACTAGGATGTTGGAGTGGCCTTGTTCCCTCCAGTATCCCCAGGAATGTTGTGATTGGTGAATGAGGGGTGTAAAGTCCCTGAACTGTACAAAATATTTGTGAAAACGCTTCAGCGCCGGTAATCTGGCTGCTAGGCCGTCGGGATGGGACTCCGCTCCCTTGTCGGGCTGGCTAGAATTTCTTTCTGCCTTTTGAATAGTGTCTTTAGAGAAGTATGCAATTCGGTGGCTTCTCTACGCCATCTGGCAGAGTATGGCCTCAGTATAGCTTTCGATGCCGAAATGGAGAGGGCGTTGCAGGTCCCCGTTAGTGTAGGGTTTCGCTGTACTGGATGAGGACTGATTCTGATATGAGAGATCTTTACCTTCTGGAAGCGGCCTCTCCCGCTTGCCCCAGGAGCAGGTGGACGTCTTGTCAAGTAACCTATGCATGAGGTTCCTGTTGTTGCTTTTGTGGCAAAAGACATTGATGAAAATTTTATAGTCCCAGAAAGGCTTGTAATTCTGCCATATTTTGAGGTCTGGCTATCTTTTATTGCTTAATTTTTTGTGGCATAGGGTGATTCCGTCTTTATCCACTAAGTATGCCCAAGAACTCAATCTTTTTCCAGTGCATAGAGTGGCGACTGTTTCTTTTTTTAAACTTTTGTCCCGAGCATTTTTAAATTTCTTGCAGGAACTTCCCTGAGTTGGCCCTCTCCAAATTGTCTCTTGTCTTTGGCTGCTCTAAACGAAACATCAAAATATGGCACAACTCCTTTAACGCCTTGCAGTAACCGCATTAAGCTCTGAACACTCCGGTGCACACTGACTCCGAATGGGAGTCTTTTGCACAGGAAGGCCCCCGTGGGGTCAACGAATTTGGTTTGTTGCGCTTCGCAGTCTCGGCAATCGACGTCAGCTGTTGGTAATCCTCGGCCAGGTCCGAGCTTTCCTCCTCCGAATGAGTGTAGGAAGTGCTGTACCACCGAACTGGTATAGCACTCAGGGGCGGGGGGGGGGGGGGGGGGCTGTTCAGCTGCATTATTAGGCCGCTTTAATAGTCCCCGAACATTAAATTCCTTAGGACCCATCTGGTTTTATTGGGGTGCAACTATGGGGGTCTCCCAGTGCTGAATCTATCGTGGTTTCAGGACCCCTTGCAACAATTGAGTCTGTGTCTAGTGTGCTTGTGAGATTTTGGGACTTTGAGCGGCAAGGGAACTCGTCCTGGTTTGAGACAGATGGGCAATATATGGGGGTTCACATTAATGAAATTGGTTACCCCTGTACTTGCCTAATTGTCGGTCAAATTCCTTGATTATCCTTCATGAGCCTCTGCCTCCCAGTCTGTTTCCTTGACGTGTTCTGATGCAGTTCCAATATCACCATTGATCGATTCCTAATGGGTCGCGGACGCTATTTCTAGACGCCAGCAGGCTGGTGCGGTTCTCATCCACAATAGTGAGTAGGAGTACTGTTCCATGCTTTTTTTGAATGTTAACATGGAAGTGTCCAATTCCTATTATGGGGATACTGTATCCTGAGTAGTATGCCTTTAAAGGTTAGTTTCTGTTGCTCCGAGACATCTTGTCTTTTGTAAAAGCTTGGCCTAACCTGCTTAGAATGTCGTGTACCCAGGATACCGATCGGTAGAGGTAGGTATCCGGAGGAGTCTATTGTGCATGGATCGATGCTAGCGACCTGCGCAGATGCACTTAATGTACTTGCGTTGAGTGGTCGGGAGTGGCGCCGGTGGGTCGATCGTATTGGGTGGGTTTCTTCATGTGTCGAGGTTATCGCTGGGTCACGGGGACCGCTTGCTCTGATTTTCGTGGCTACCAATTCTCTGAGAATCTTCTCAGTTTCTGGGGATGCATGTTTCAGCGTTGGCCGTTGCTGGGCGTTCGTTGTTTCGAGGCAGGAGAGTGTGACCCTTGGCGATGTAGCCGCTGGTTTCGTCACGTGACCACGGCAAATGGCGGGTCTAAGAACCGGCACTCAAGAACGGGGGTGGTCGTCTGCTCTGGACAGCACGGCGCACTGGAAACCCGACTTATGAACTTTTCCGATGGTCTCGCTCTGCTGCAATCTGATGTGAGTTCCTCCTCCTCGTCGTTCGGTATTGGGGGAGAATGTTGACGTCCATGTGGTGTGCTGTTGTGGCTTTGTGACCAGCTGGTTCGTTCCTCGGAGATGTGTTGTCTCCGATGTCGTTGACCGGTCCCTTGCGTTCATTTGTGCATCTTGGCTTCTGATTTTCTTCGTGCTTTCGGCTGCTGTGGCTTCAGCAATGCTTCAGTAACCGTAAGTCTCGCCCGAGCCATTAGATCTGCTCTGGAGTACGGGGTCTCTGAGACCGAGGACCACGTGGTCTCTCAAAGCCTCGTCCATGTTTGAGAAGCCACACGTACCTCCGTGTTCCTCAATGCTGCACTAAATCCCCAATGCTCTCTCCGTCCTTTTGATCCCGACGTAAATTCGTGTCTCTGGATTCAGATTTGAACGGCCCAGGGCGTAGTGGTTTCAAAGTAGCTGATCTAGGTCTGGCCAAGCCATCTCCCTTCACGCTCTTCTGGCTTGGCCAATGCTTTGGCCATCTTGAATACAGCTGGCCCGCAGTGGGTCAGGAACACAGCTCTCTTTCGGTGGTTGGTTGCATCCAAGTTGTTGCCTCCGAGGAACATGAGGAATTGATTGATGTATGATTCCCAGTCCTCGTTGCCTGGTCAAATGGTGCGGGTGGCGATTGCTGCCGGGCCCCGTCGGTCGTCGGTTGTTCAGCTCAGTTGCCACGTGCCCGACTGGTCTCTTTGTCTCAGTATCCCACCTTCGTCGCCAGTGTAGAGGCGCGGGAAAAAAGATACTCGAGACCAGCGTAACTTCAGCTCTTTATTAAATTGTATAGATCTGTGCTGGACCTGTGAGCCATGGCAGCTCTTCTTATAGAACTTGCCCGCGGCTCTTACCCAATGACAGCCTTTTGAATCTCCCATGATCGGCTCAGCCGATCGCGGGAGATTCTTTACTGACCAATCACCGTTGTTCTTCTGTGCAATCACAGTGCAGTCCATCTTAGCCAATCAGGTTAGAATATTTCAAGAATGTTAGTATGGAGCAATTTTTGTTTAACATTTGAATTTGGTGCCATACTCACCTGGTCTTTGCTATTCTCTGCTTAAGTGACAAGATTTAATTTAATTGTTCCTCTTTTCACTGCAACAATATGATTCAATATGAAGTGTAACTTTATATAATTAGCACCAGTTGGCTCAGAGTTTACATTAAGAATCTCTTTGTTAAAGTTTGTGCCCTGGTTTGGCAATAATTTCGAGCTATATAAATAAATTTATACCTATTTGAAAGACTAAAATCCTTTCAAACACCTTTTTACATTTTGGCATTCCATTCAGAGAATTTATGTTTCATGATGGGTACATATTGAAAACTCATCTTGAAAGCATCTCTGCAGCTTTTGTTTGAATGGAACCTATTTGCTCTGATGTTACAACAGATTTGGATGAATTTGTCACTCTGAATGGAGTGGAAGTGTGACTAAATCTGAATTTGAGCCTCATAAATTTGCTTCAAGGATTTAA
The DNA here is from genome assembly GCA_004320025.1 of Laticauda laticaudata. Taxonomy (NCBI): domain Eukaryota; kingdom Metazoa; phylum Chordata; class Lepidosauria; order Squamata; family Elapidae; genus Laticauda; species Laticauda laticaudata. The sequence continues at coordinate 55,604 of BHFT01023970.1, read as the reverse complement.
AAATTGGATCACAGAGATGAATAAGATGTTTGCAAAAATATATATGTCTTTTCAAGCAATCAGTGCAGATGTACATGTACATGTACTACAGGGAGAGAAGAGAGCATTAAATCTTATGACTGACAACTATATTGCAATAATACTATTAGTGCTTTTCAACCACCATGTTTATTCAATCAGAGCTTTCAGTAAACATCTGAAAAATACTGCAATAAATTATATTTTTGGAAAATGATACATAGATCAGAGGACAACTACAAGCTGCAACATATTTGCAAAACACTACTCATTCATAGTGGCACATTTATTTTAAAGCTTTACTTTTTTTTGTTTTCCTCCCTTTTGTAATATCAAACAATACTATTAAAATCTACTCCTTCATAATTTAATTAATTGCCCTGATTTGTATTCATGTGAAATCACTGATTTATTAGCTTTCAGGTTTCTCTAATTACTCTGTATAAATCATGTTTCAAAATGGCTGAAAATGTACATAATTTGTGACAGGGCAAAGGTTGATCACACTAGACAGGTTATTTAGTTAATGACTCAAATTCTATAAGATACAATGACAGCACACAATTTCTCTGGGGAGAAAACAACATCTGAATGTGTGGATCATGTATGTGTTTTTTTAAACTGGAACTGCTATAAACAGAAAGCTTTAACTTACTGTGAATGGGTTTGTGCAAGTGCTTATTTGAATATATGCAGGGCTTTTGAAAATGCAACTGATTCAGAACAGATGCCATAAATAGGAAATTTGAGAAGCAAAGCATTTGTTTGGGTAACAGTAAGATTTCCACATATCTGAAACATATTCTTCCAATCTGGTTGCTTTTAAATTTTTGATCAATTTGAAGACATGTTAAAATATGTTCAGTGGATGAAAGAGAAAAGAAAATCATACCAATTCTGTATGAGTCATCAATCTGTGGAATTACATAAAGAATTAATACTGAATGCTTATCAGTGAGGGCTTCTTTTCCACTAGAAAGAATGTCCCCTGAACAAAATTGCTGACTGAATTCTTCCACTTGCCAAAAAACCGAAACAAGAGCAGATAAAAAAAATGTGGGAGAGATGCCAGTCAATCCACTAATTGCTCCTCCCTCTTGTAATTCCTTGCGTCAGCTTCAACATGATTCCAGAGTTCCTTCTGAAGCAAATTTGGAAGTAACATAAGGATTATTCCATTTCACTGATAAAAATATCTCCATTGGATTAGAAAACTGATCTGAACAAAAAGATAAAACTGATCTTCCCTTTGCAAAAGACACATATTCCAGATCCAACTAAAATATCTGACATTCCGAATGAAAGCTAGAAATCCAGATTCAATGCCATTCTCTCTCTCTCTTCTTACTGTTTCTGAAAACTTATTATCTACCCTAAAAAAGTCTTGAAGATGAGAATATTAGTTTTTTTAAATTGAGTTCCTCTTTTTTATTGCTCATTTCTGAATAATTAAAAAAATAAATATGTTCTTTTTCAGTGATGAATAAAACATTTGAGATAACATATTTTTATACTGTATGTAAAAACACTTTACTTTCCCAAAGATGGTAGCTGAAAAAAAAAACACATCTCAATGAATTTTCAACACATGTTTAACACAAGTTCTTCTCAAGACATTCAATTCGTCCCTGATCTGACTTAAATTATTGATTGGAACTGGTGTTTCAGTTGGAAACATCACAGTAATTCAATTTAAAAAATCAATTTAAACAGTCAAATCAGGTCAGTTAAAGATCCGAAAACAGTGTTTTTGTACATGGGCAAAAGCCATTCAATCAATGGAGTTTGTAGATTTGTGTGAATCGCCTTCCAGCAGAATCTTTTAATCAAATCTTTGTTCAGCCTTAATTCTAATGGTTATGGACAAACAGTATTTGCAAGAGCAAGCTGTATTTCTACTCCATTGCTATTTTTACAAGAGACAAGGATTCAGATGCTTCTTTGATTATGGGCCTTCACTTTTATTAAGGCTGAAAGATCTATTTTTGTCCTCTTACTAGTGTTAGTAAGTCTCAAAAAATGACCGCTGGGCTGTCCATTTATTCTTAAAGAGATTAGATTAGAAACAAGGGATGAATTGTTCTGTTTTCTTGTAACAAAATAACGTTAAAGATTTTAGTTTTGCATGGAGAACTCAACCAATCATCCCCACTTCTAATATTACAAATAAGCTGCACTTTGAACTGTAATGCACCAAATGTGATGATTTTTGAGAACAACAGTTATATATATATATTTTGTGATGACTATTCTGCTAAACAAGCAAAAGGCATTAGAGTTAGGAATAGTCATTTCTGCTGCTTAAATTATTGAAATGTTTGAAATAATTAATTCCCAGGGAGCCCAAGAGAGTCTCACAAAACAGATGTGCCAAACCAGGTGAGATAGGCAATGGGTCTTCAACCTCAAGGAGATAGGGTTTTTCCCAATATATGAAATCTGGCCCTTGCAGGTTGAGTGGAGGAGACTGATCAATAGTCCCATAGTCAAGAAGGCAGGAGCAGAAGGCGTCGTACAAGGAATAATGGATGGAAACTGAATAAGGAGAGATTTAACCTGGAAATAAGGAGAAACTTTCTGAGAGTGAGAACAATCAACCCGTGGAACAGCTTTCCCTCGGAAGTTGTGGCAGCACCATCACTTGAGACTTTCAAGAAGAGATTGGACTCCCATTTGTCAGAAATGGTGTTGGGTCTCCTGCTTGGGCAGGGGGTTGGACTAGATGACCTACAAGGTCCCTTCCAATTCTGATTATCTGTTATCTGTTAAGAGCAAGACAAAACACTTAGCTCTGCTCACCAACTGAAGCAGGAAAGATTTCCACCCATAATGTTTCTCTGTACTCCTGGAGTGAGATAAGAGAGGGGAAAAAACCCTGTAAGACATACAAAGAGAGAGTGATAATTGATCAACTAATTAATAGTGTTTATATACAAGGTAATTGTCCAGTGATATCTAAGGATGACAAAGAAATGGGATAAAGTGAAATAGAGCAATTGTTAAACACAGATTCCACTGCACAATGCATGGCAGCAATGCACAAATGACATTCATCATTTTTTATGAGAATATTGTATTTTTCTTTTCACAAAGAAACATGCATGAAAGGCAAATATATTTTTAAAAATATCCATGCATTACAAAAAGCTGTATGCAAAAATTCACATACTGTACATAGCTTTTTTTTAAAAAAAAAACTCCATATCAAGAGTTGTGGAGGATAACCAACGTCAAGTTGCAAAACTCACATAACAACTTGCATTTATTACAGAAACTTTCATATAGCAACACTTCTGGATTTACTTTTTGGAAGTTGATAAAAAAATCCCAATACACCTGAGAGAACACAGTATTAAAGGAATATATATCATACTAACATTGGTCAGATTTAGACTGTCCTATATGTCCTTGATAGGAGCACAACTGTTTTGAGAATAACCACTGATGAAAATATAGCTACCACCTTTTTCTTTATTATGCAGTAGATCCCTTTATTTTGTGCTTCAGATCCTCTGGCCTGATTCATAAGGATTTTTATTAAGCCAGTAGCTACATGATACATGATAGTTTTTTTTTAATGATCAGCCTGAAAGTCAGCAAATCTGACATTATCAACATGTGTGTGTGTGTGTGTGTGTGTATGTATGTGTGTGTATATATATATATCTGTTTCAGTTTCTTATCGGGTATTATCCACGTCTTTGGGGATTCCACCAGACTGTCAATCATTTGAAGCCTGCACTCTCAAACAGAAAGATCTCCACACCACAAGCCAGGCAAACACCTGAGCACAAACAAGACTCCCTCTGATACCTCCAGCTCAAACACACCCCAACCAGGCACCAGATGAAACCTAGCTTCCTAATGGATAATAGCCGTCCTTTCACGCGAAGCCCAGCTGCACTGAAAGCCTCACATACAGGAACACAGTATTGCCAGCCACAAAACAGACAGAAGAAACCAGAAACACCAATCAAACAAACTCCAAGAACAATAAACACAGACCAAGACTCCAACCAATCAGCATGTAAAAAAAACCATCCTGGCACAGCAGTAGAACAAGCTCAAATTTAAAACTAACGGCTGTGATAGCCTGACCCACATACAAACTCAATACAGAAGCCTGATTGATGGCAGATGAGATGCTGCTGAATAGGCTAGCCTATTATTGTGGCAGGATGTTTTTTTCTACATCCTGATTGGTTGGGAGTGGGTCTGTGTTTATGGACTTGGAGTTTGTTTGATTGGTGTTTCTGGTTTTCTTCTGTCTCTTTTGTGGCTTTGATTGGCTGGCAACGCTGTGTTCCTATATTGGGGGCTTTCAGTGCAGCTTGGCTTCTGTGAAGGAGGCTATTATCTGTTAGGAAGCTAGGTTTCATCTGGGTGCCTGGTGGGGTGTGTTTCAGCTGGAGGTATCAGAGGGAGTCTGTTTGTGCCCAGGTGTTTGCCTGGCTTGTGTGTGGAGATCTTTCTGTTTGAGAGTGCAGGCTTCCAAATGTTGACAGTCAGGTGGAATCATCTCTTCTATTCATGCTTTCAGGTCCTTTTTCAATCTCTATGGCTTCTGCTGATATCTGTGGCTGGGTTTTCTATAGTGGCTAGGTTTGGTGCCATTGAAGTTGATGTTTGTGACCTGTGGTTTTCATGTGTTGGACTAGTGAGGAGGTGTGTTTCCAGCTTTTTTACTGCATTTTTGTGTTCATCCAGGCGGTACTTATTCTTCTGTTGGTCTGTCCAATGTATGTGGCCGGGCATGATGCACAGGGAACTTCGTATATGCCTTGGTTTTCAGTCTATTTTGTCTTTGGGGTTTTTAAGGATGGCTGCTATTTTTCTGTCTGTTTTGAAGGCAGTCTTGATGTGATGCCTGTGTAAGTCATCTTACTGATTTTGTCTGTGGTACCTCTTATGTAGGGACGGACAGCTGTTCCATAGGTCTGTTGGTCTTCTAGGTCTCTGTATGTCTTGGTGTTGTTTGTGGATTCAAGCTGGTGATTTCTGTGGAAGCCATTGGCTGTCAATACTTTAGTCAGGGTGCATAGTTCAGTTTTATATGTGTCTTGTCTGCAGGCATTTGGTTCTGGTGATGAGTGTTTTGGCCACGGAATGGCCAGTGCTGGGTGGTGTGGGGATGGGCCTTGGATAGCAGTTGGTGTGCGTTTTCTTCTGGTATACGGGTGTTCCTAGTGTGCCATCTGTTCTTTTGTAGAACGGTCTTAGAACAAGACTCCCAACCAATCAGGTGTAAAAAAAACATCTCTGCACAACAATAGGCTAGCCTCAAATTTAAAACCAATGACTGTCAAGAACCTGACCACATACAAACTCAATACAGAAGCCTGATGATGGCAGATGAGATTCTGCTGAAACATTGCTACAACTTTAAAAGCAACGTTTCAGCAGAATCTCATTCTGCCATCGATCAGGCTTTCTGTACTGAGTTTGTATTGAGCTGAACATGCACACATGTAAGTCAGCGCGAAAGCTTAAAAAAACAAATATCTGACCTCTACGGGAGGAAATAAACAGCCAGATCAAAAGCTATGAGAAGCTAGAGTTTAAAGAGCAGGAATACTATGTGACCTAAAATTCCTATTTGCAGCTGCGAGACAACAATGCAACACCAACCTGCTTCAAATTAACTTTCATAACAACACAGCAGCTACCAAACGTATCCTGAAAAGAACAGAGATGGCTTTACTCAGAAATGAAGTTCACAGTAAAAGATTCCAATTGGACTCAGTTAAACAAAGATTTTGCTTAGCACTACACCTGGAATTGAGCAACAAAATCCACCCTCTACTTTGGGATAGGATAAAACAACTTACAACTTAGGAGAGCTGAAAACTGAAACCACTTACAAAAATGAAAAAACTCTCAAAGAAACTAAAAAATTAGAACATGACAAGAAACCCCCAACAACTCACAACAACTGAAACAATTAGTATTATAACGTTTCCAACAGAGAACTCACCAAAACAGAAACAGAAATGTCCTATCCAAAGGATTCAATTTGCATAGCACCCAAAAAATCCCACAAATCCATCCAATGTGCAGTAGAATCCCAGCCTAACCAAATTAATCAGATGAAGCTGACAGAAATAGAACCACAGGTTACTCACTCTTATGCACAACGAAACCACTAAAAAAGTACATTTACGAAAAAGGCTGAATTCACAGCGCTTACAAACCCTGAAAAATGATAGACAGCATAATAATACATCCAGCAGGACAAAGGAAATGCCACAGTAGTAATGGACAGAAAATGACTATGACAACAAAATTGCAAACATCCTCTCAGACTCCATAAGGACCACATACTACCCTAAAAACAGAGCCCAACACATATCTAGAAAAAATTAACAGAAGAAAAAACTTATAACACCACATAAGCAAGAAATCAACAGAACATCGATCCCAAGAGAAAAAATCTTTAGTGCCCCCAATTATACTCGGTCCTCCCAATAACACACCAGAAGGCAACCTTCTTCAAGACCATAGTCAGTCCATAGGAGCACCATTAACAAACCTAGCTAAATACTTAGCCAAAACAAACTACAGCCCTGCTTGAAACCTCAGCTTTCATTATGTCACAAACTCACTACCCCCTTCTTAGAACCATCGATCAAAGATCAACGATCCTCCGGAAAAGAACGATCTGCTTTGTATCAGTTTCGACTACGTTGTTCACATATTCATCCTCATGTAAGTTCCAATAAAAGCTACACACTCTTAGATATCATTCAAAAATAATATACCACCAATCTGAAGACCTCATGAACTAAACAGAACACTGCCCTAACAACACATATGTTTCATATACAAAGGAAAATACAAGCAATTTGAAGGAGCTTATGGGATCACCACTGTCACCCGTCATTCCAAACCGTGTGTGTCTATGGAAGAATCCTCGAATCCAGTACCACTGGCTATGCCACCCACAAACCAAAACTATGCGCTCAGATACATCGATGACACATTTGTCAGCATTTGCCGCCCTGGAAAAGAAAACCATAACAATTTCTAACCCACACCTAAAACAACACCCCCCCCAAAAATCAAGTTCACCATGGAAACGGGAATAAACAAACAAACTCCTCCTAGATGTACTAATCTACAAAGAACAGATGGCACACTGGGGACAGACCAATAATACCAAAAGAACACACCACCAACCGCTACCTCAAACGCCGATTCCACCACACCAGCACAGTAAATTCCGTGGCGAAAACACTAATTACAGAACCAACGCCTGGAGAAAGACAACATATAAAGACTGAAACTATGCACGCCTGACAGAAATATTGACAGCCAACATGGCTTCCAAAAAAAACAAAATCACCAACTTGATCCACAAAAACACACCAAGGGACATAACAGAGACCTTAGAAGAACCAACAGACCTATGGAAAAGCTGTCTTGCCCTACATAAGAAGGTACTAAGATAAAAATCGTAAGATACTACACAGGCATACATCAAAGACTGCCTTCAAAACAGACCAGAAACAATAAGCAGCCATCCTGAGAACCCCAAAGACCAAAATGACTGGAAAACCAAGGCTATACGAATTCCTGTACATCATGCCGGCCACATACATTGGACAGACCAATAGAAGTAGTACCCGCCTTGATGAACACAAAATGCAGTAAAAAGCTGGAACACACCTCCTCACTAGTCCAACACATTGAAAAACACAGGTCACGAAATCACTTCAGTTAGGCACAAACTCTAGCCACTATAAAAACCCCACCACAGAATCATCAGAGAAAGCCATAGAGATTGAAAAAGACCTGAAAGCATGAATAGAGAGATTGATTTCCAGCAACTGATCAATTATTTGGAATACCTGCACTCTCAAATAGAAAAGATCCTCTACTGTTCACAAAACAAAACACCTGAGCAACAGACGACCTCCCTCTGATCTGCCTCCAACTCAACAACCCCCCCACCAGGCACCCAGGTGAAACCTAGCTTGCTAATGGATAGCAGCCGTCCTTTTCACACGCAAGCCAAGCTGGATTGAAGCCTCCAACAGCCAAGAACAGAGTGTTGCCAGCCAATCAACGGCCACAAATAGACGACAGAAAGAAACCAGAAACACCCATCAATCAAACTCCAAGTCCAGTGAACACAGGACCCAGGCTCCAGCAATCAAGAATGGAACAGCTCGAATTTGAAACCAAAAGCTGTTGAGACACACATACCTACAGAAGCCTGATGACTGCAGATGACGATTCTGCTGAAACGTGCTACACTTTTACAACACTACAATGAGTTGTGGGATAATAACCCAAGGGCAAGCTAACAGCACACATCTGTAACAGCTCACCCGCGAAGTTAAAAAAAAACTATAATATATAATATATATATATATATATATATATATATATATATTTCAAACATCAGCCTGAAAATCAGCAGATCTGATTTTATCAGGATATCTCTCTCTATATGTATATATTAAAATATAAAATTTCTCTTTTTAAAAAATATATCAACTATAAAAAGAACATAATAATATTTAAATTAAAATATTTGTGGGATATTTCAGGCCAATCTTACAAAACTGAAAAAAATAAAACAAAAGTGTTTCTGGAAGATAATTAAGAAGGGAAACACTCATTAAGCTTATGTTAGAACCATAGGATTCAATTCTTTTATTACCCTTGGGAATATGTTGTTTGTTTGCTTGCAGAGGTTATTCTGCAGACACCACATGTTGCAAAGCTGTGATGAAACAAAAAAATTAACATAAGAACATTGATACTCCTGGTTTATATTATTTATAATTAATACAAGATGATGATGATCTCTATGAAGACTTCTTGAAGGATCACAATGATGCCTGAAATATCCAAAGTCTCTATATTTTGGTCTCTCTCTCTCTCCCTTTCTTCCTCCTTCCCTCCCTCCCTCTGTGTGTGTGTGTGTCTGTCTGTCTGTCTCATTCTGAATGAAAACCTGAAGTGAATTAATTCCATTTGTTTCATTCATTTTCTATTACCTAATATATAAAAGGAAAAGTTTCCAATGGCCATATATTCATATGGAACTCATCTGTTTTTATTTTTTATAAATGAATCAGGTGGGTAAGGAGGTAGAAATTTATTTTGTTTGTTGGGCACAATTAAATGAATTTACCACAAGGACAGAAAATACACGGACTTTTTAGAGAAAAGTTAGGTGTGCCCCTCTGTGGTTTTTAAAATTGCTCTCAAAGACATCCATGTCCCATTCCTGTTAAACTGATGGGTGAGATCCTTTGGAGTTAAAAACCTCATTATTTCATGAGTATTGATTGAGAAGCACAAACACTGTATGGATTAGAACAGCAGCTGGGTTTCTAGTCAAAATCAGTGGGAACACCAATAAAACCACACATGACTATAAAGATAAATTAAATGTTAATAAATAAATACCTGAATATCATTATAATGTATGAATTGCAAAATAACTACAATTGGTAAAAACCACATCCATGTGTGTGCGAGCATTACAGTATCAAAGGCAAAAAAAAAAAGGTTTGGAGCAGAGTTGCAAGCATAGCATCTCTCTGCAATTTCTTCAATCCAATGCCCCACAATCCGAGACCAAGCAATAGGTGTGAAGGTCTGCTGTGAGATTCCAAGAGTTTCTACACTGTGCAGTCCTTCCTTCCTTCCTTCCTTCCTTCCTTCCTTCCTTCCTTCCTTCCTTCCTTCCTTCCTTCCTTCCTTCCTNCCTCCCTCCCTCCCTCCCTCCCTCCTTTCCTCTGATCCAATCCATAGACTCTCAGCGGCTCACAATATACCAAATGCAAGCAGATTTAAAACCTAAAATGAAAGACAACTAATAATCTTACTTTCATATTGCCAAAGTAATGGGATTTTAAAATGATAAAAATGATTTAAAAATATTATGTTGATTATTGTTTCTGTGACGTAACTATATAAAGAACATTATCCTGTTAGAAACTGAAACTGTGTCAGTTGTTACCAATTATTAATATTGGTGTAAACACTGAATAGCATTTGGTTACAGAGCTCCACAGTGATCTGAGTCCAATTACTTAGTCTTATCTCAAATGCTTCCTTACTAGCAGTTATATCTACGAAAAGCCATGTTATCGTAAAGCTACAAACCTTGAAGGTATTGCAAGATTCTTCCTCTTCTTCTTTCTTCCTCCTCCTCCTCCCACCTTCCTCCTCTTTGCATTTTATTTACACAGCATATTTGTAAAAAAAAATGACAGTTTTGGACATTGTGAAACAGTCTAAGTCATGTAATCACAAATATGTCAGTATTGAATGTTTAAAAAGACCAAGCTGATTTGGAGGTTCTTGAGAAAGCCTGACCTATAAATGTCAATGCAGAGGATAACGTTATGCCCTATATCCAATCAAAACATATTGAAATGAATTGAGTAGCTACTATTAAACTGTTTAAAGGCACAGCATGCTTTTTTCATTTTTTCAATGAAAAAAAAGGATGTTAAAAATAAAATGTAATGAATTAACGGGGTGGGGGGAAGCAAGGGATTGTAGGGAAATTATATTATTTTCATAATTTCTGCCACCTTCTTCCTTTTTTGAAGCAGATCAACTTATTGAGAAAATGCTAAAAACTACAACAGGACACTATCTTTATTTGAACTAATACAAATGTCATAAAATACTGATTATTTCCAAAGGGTAGTTATGTTAATCTGTGAGCAAAACGGATGGTTAGATTTGGCCAAATATTTTGAGATTAAAATTCCCAGAATTATGGACCTCATCAACCTCTGCATCACTACCTATTTTAATTTGATGGTCTGGTATACCAACAAATCACAGAAATACTCATGGAATCACCATTCTCAGGACTCTGAGGCCATAATGCAGCATCTTACAAACTATGCACTCCCTCATGTGCATCCAAAACTAGGGATCTGGTATGTAGACAGCACTGTCAAAATAAAAATGGAAAAGTAGAAAAGTTACATGAAATAATCAATAACATCTTCAAAGAAATAATACTACACAAGGGAAGAAGAAAACAACAAGATCTCGTGGTGGCTGATGGAGGAGATGGGGTTTTTGGATGATTTGGCTATTTCATGCTTACATGATAGCAATAGTTCCCTGATAAATGTTCTAAATTTGTCTACCTGATCCTGATATGAATTCAGATCATGATCTCCACACTTTTAAGGACCTGAATTAGTTCACTAATCTTAAGAATGCTCATCAAATGAAAGTCCTTGCCATAAGATCAGTAAATGGGAACAAAATCAGTGGATCACTTATGAAGATCCTGAGTTTACAGAGGAAGGAAACCAAGATAAACCAAGAGTTCAGGAGATATGTAGTATTAAAAAAACACAACAGAGGCTGGGAAAAATGATCAGTCCAAAGGACAACATTCTCCATTTTATCTTCATCTTTGTATGATGAGCAGTCATCTAAAATGAAGTCTAAGTTGTCACCAAGAGTAACAAAAGACCAGTAGAACTGAGGAGCATCAACATCAGTATCAATGATAATACTGAAAACCTCTGATCATAAATCAGGGCACTCAAAGAGAATAAAAGATAAGCAAATTAGGACCTAAAACTATTCTTTGATGGATACTCACTAAAAGGGGGTTGGGAAGGGGAATCCAAGACTGCAATATGCCATTATATTCCAATGAATAGGGAAAAAAGGCTTGATCCAATCAAGTATTTGGACCATAACAACAGAAGACAACCTAGAAAGTGACACATACTGTAGTGTAATGTAATATATCATAAAATAGAAAGAAAGATCATGAAAACATGTCTTTTAATAAAAATTCTTAGTAGAAAAAGTTGCTACCAGATTTAATTTTTTTGCCACCATAAACCAGCCCAGCTCTCCTATAATGTCTGAAAAGGGAAGTAGAAAACAGACAGCTCCAAATATTCTTCTTGTGCCTGAGAACTGGGAAAACTGGATTTTCACTTCTTACAGAGAGACTAGATTGCAACTGATTGGTTTTTTAGTATAATTCGGTGATGCAGCTACTGCCTCTGTATAATACTGGAAAGATAAATGAAATTTTATTTGAACAGGTAAGATTTCATATGAAAAATATTTGCGTTTATAAAAAGAAAAACAACACATAAAAAGGACCTGCATAGATATTCATCACTCATAGATTATTCGATTAGTCTCCTATGTATATTTCATCTTACTGGCCACAATTTGTTTACTTTTATTTCAGTTTACCTGAAAAGAGAGTTTACAAACATGTAAATTCCCACATGTCAGGTGACCAAATGTCTACATTGTCCTCCAGTCAGAACTTCAAATACAGTAATATGTAATACAGTAATATATACAGTAATATTTTCTAATATGGTTGATTGAACTGTTCTGGAGAAACTGGTAGGATTGATAAAGGCACTCATTTGCTTCAGCATGGTTTGCAAACCTGAAGAGCTGTTTGAGTCAAGAATGGTGATATATCCATACTCCCCTGAATATGGAGCATGCTGGCCTTTCTTTGAGAACTATTCACCTAAGTTTCTGCTGGATACAGATGGATCCAAAATGTAGAGCTCATGATAGGCCCAAATAGGTACGACAGGCAAATTATTGTTTTTAAAGTAAACTCTACTTTTTGTGTTCAAGGAAAGATTTCAGGAAAGCAGCATATGGTGGAAAAACCAGAAAGAAATGAATATTTTCTGCTATTTTTAAAAATCAGATTATATTTTCATAGTCTTTCCCCTTCCTTTCTGTTAAGAGTCCCATATAATGGGATGGAATAAAAATGGGTGTGGAACAGAATCCATTTTCTTTACTTTCCCCAGACACTTTATCTCCCTAAAGTTCTTGATGCAGAAATCTGTTACTGTTGGGATTTTTTAAAAATACTAATTTACACATCCCATCTTCTTGTCGACTTGGCTTGACTGTAGAAACTCTGCATCCATTCAAGTTTTTAGTAAATTGTAATTGTTCTTTCTCCAGCAGCCCACAAAGGAATGGAAGGAAAGACAAATAATTCTGCCCACTTTAAGGTTTGTCTGATCCCATTTTTGGATTTAGCACTGTCTACTTCTGGCATATTTTTTCTCAACAAGAAATATAAATCTTGATAGAAAAAAAAGTCTCTACTGTTTCACATTAATTCAGGTCAGTATGTTTTTTTGCCTCCATACCTTCTCCTTTACTGTCATGTCTTCTGCTTTTCCTGGCATTATTCCTTTAGGAAGTTATTTCAATGTATCACCTGACTAAACTGTTAAAATTCAGACTAAGCTTTCAGTGATTTAAATTTAAATATTCAATGATCTAAATTAATATATCTTTAATTCAAATCCCTCTTCCATGAGCCAGCAAGTCATCTATGAAATTATGGAAATAAATACCTGGTTAGGAATTAGATATTCAATTACATCTACATATGTGGTTGGAAAAATGTTTCAGAAAAATGTTATTTTTCTTCTCCATTAAAATAAAATAACTGCATATGCCATGTCATACAGCTTCTGTGTCCACCAACATATGTTAGATATCACTGTCAACATCACCTGACTTGATTGATATAACTTGAAAGTAATAAATGTTGATCTCAGGTAAATGATTGGTAAAGTCATTCATGGTATTCTTGCAAACAAATTAAATGTGGGCTAGAGGAGACTATAATCAAGTAAATGTACAATCAATTGAACAATCATATTCAAAGTATGCTCATAAATGGTTGTCCAGTTAACCTAGAATATCAAATGGAGAGGCCCAGGGCTCCATCCTTTAGCCAGTTCTATTCTACATCTTTATAAGTGATCTAAAGGATAGAATTGAAGGATTGTTCATCATTTCTGACACTGAACTATGAAGCTTGGCTAGCACTCTAGACACAAAAAATATAATTTTTGTTCATAAAATTATAATTTTATTTATAAAATTATAAAAAAAGATTTTGGCACATTTGAGCAATCGGCCCCATCTAAAAGGATGAAGTACAACTGTGATCAGGGAAATTTCCTCAGTAGAAAAAAATTCAAATGTATATATGCAAGATAGAGGCTACCTGGTGAAATGACCATTCACATGAAGAGGATTTAGGGGTTCCAGTGAAAGGCCAGTTGAACATTCAGCAGAAGTGCGAAACAAAGCATGCAGATCATAAGATTTAATAGTTGCGTTGTATTATGTATTTAAAAGAGGTATGGAGAAGGTAGAATGAATTAGGAGGAGAGCTCTTTGTGAAATGAAGCTGAAAGGCAGGTGGGAAAAGCAAATCCCATTCAAAAAAGTTAAAATGACAATTTTTGGGGGCACAATTTACTTTTGTATAAATTAGGGCACAAATCAGACCTAATCAAAATATTCCACTACATTTGGTTAACAAAATTGAGGGATGACTGTAAAGTAGGTTGTCCTAGCACGAGTCACTATTGTATGATACAAATGAAATATCCATTGTATTATACAGCAGACGTTGTCATATTTGGTATCTTTATCCTATACTATGTAAGAAAAACCTGCTGTGAATAGGAAAGATTTGTAATAGTGGTGAATATCTGTAGCTCAGATGTAGAATGAAGGTGAAGGTTTGTTCTCCCGGCTTGTGGGTTGGTTTCCAAACAGTTAGTTACCTGGCTAGATAATATCTTCAGCAAAGCTTAGGGGAAAAGGAAAGACCTCAAAAAAAATCTGAGTAATTATTTTGGGAGGTGGGAGGTGGGGGGAGACTTCTAACCAGTCTTGAAGAACAATGTTGTTCAGAATTCATGTAAGGAATCTGGCTCAGTTTTTTGAATATGTCTACTACAGGTAGTGACTGTTCAAAGTTACAATGGCACTGGAAAAAGTGACTCATGACCAGTGGTGGGATTCAAATTTGTTTACTACCAGTTCTGTGGGTGTGGCTTGGTGGGCATGGCAGGGGAAGGATACTGTAAAATCTCAAGTCCGAGATGGTACTTGCCAGTTCTCCGAACTACTCAACTACTCCGCTACCAGTTCTCCAGAATTGGTTGGAACCTGCTGAATACCACCTTTACTCATGACCATTTTTCACCCTTGTAACCACTGAAACATTCCCATAGTCACAGGTTAAGCTTTGGATACTTGGGGCAACTTGTTCATATTTATGATGATGGCAGAGTCCAGGGTCATGCCAAATCAAATCAAAATCAAATCAAATGCTTATTGTCAGTGCACAACACGTGTGCAATGAAGTTGAAATGAGCCTCCCTTGGTGCAGCCCCCCTCCCCCCAAAAAACATTAAATACATCTCAATAACTCAATAAAAGAAATAGAAATCCCTAAACCCAAATAAGTAATAATTAACACACATTCCCATATACCTATATGTATGCAACATTATATTATATTACACTGGTATGAACATGTTGCACGTTGTGCTGGCCCTGCAAGTCTATCATATGAAACCTAATTGTGGTGTTTATGTTGTATTCAAAAGTCTGACAGCCCATGGATAAAAGCTATTTTTCAGCCTATTCGTTTGGCTGGCTATGCTTCTATATATCTCTTGCCCGATGGTAGGAGAGTAAGAGGTGCTAACCAGGGTGTGAATCATCTGCTGAGGCAGTGGGTCCTGGCAATTTCGTCCAGTGGTGTCAGGGGACAGCCCATCATTTTTTGTGCTGTGCTCATCACCCTCTGTAAATTCCTTTTTGTCCACAGCTGTCAAGCCAGCATGCCATCACCTTGTTTAACTTTTGGACAAGCAATGTCAACGGGGAAGCCAGATTCACTTAACAATCATGTGACTAGCTTAAAAATTACAGTGGAGAATTCTGGGAGTTGAAGTCCACAAGTCTTAAAGTTGCCAAGTTTGGAGACCTCTGTTCTAGGCAGACCAAAGAAAAAGGGATGTGTTGTCACTGCTAATGCTAGGGGCCACCACTCTGGAAACACACTCTGCAAACTGGTAGGAAAAAATTTGGAAACACATCACAGCCCATAATGCTGTTAAGATGGCCCTGAGCACATGGTGCTNCTGGAAACACACTCTGCAAACTGGTAGGAAAAAATTTGGAAACCCATCACAGCCCATAATGCTGTTAAGATGGCCCTGAGCACATGGTGCTTAATGAGCATCTTGTCCTCAGTGTTGGGTAGAGTGTTGTGTTTGTGGGTTGCTCTGTTGTATCTTTTTTGTGTGCCTCTTCTAATCATAGAGGTAGTTTTTTTATTTCTCTTTTTCTCATTTTGATTATGTATCTGAAAGAACTCAGTATCAGCATTCCTAGGAAGAAAATATACAAGTAAGAATCATGACAAATGGCACTAGATGGAGAATGAAAACCTCAAATCAAAGCTAACATTTTATCTTTATTAATTGTCCAGCAATAATCTACTTGCTTTAACAAAAGAAAGAATTCTTTATCAGTGGCATCAAACTTCAGCAAAGTGGTACAAAATGTATAAACATGGACTATATCAACATTACAAGTACACATCTACAGATTTTGTCAGTAGTGATAACGTCAGAAATGACGTTTTCTTAAATGGTTCAATGAAACTACTTTTTAGCATATATATATTTTTTTAAAGAATATAAAGGATTTTGGTGGTCTTGAAAAGTTTGGGACTATACTTTGCATTATCTATTTCTATTGACTCAGGCTGATGGGTCTTGGAAATCTACATAACTTTGAACATTCAATCTGACTATTTCTGTATCTTGGGTTCCCCTCCCCAAAAAAGTAATAAAAGCAGTACTGTAAGCTTGGATGTGTAATATCATGACATACTGTATGTACAAAAGGAGAACATTGTGTTATTCTGATTTTCCTGACTGTGGTTACTGCAGTTTGGTTAAAACACTTCCATAATACTGGAAAGTTTAATATTATGCCAACGTGACATTCCATAAATTGGTCTATTTTTTTGAAATACTAAAAAGTTGCTTTGGAAGTAATAATCTCATACCAGCATTAAAACACAGTTAGCAATAATTGGCTAAATTACTGTACATATTAAATTAAGAGATGGAACTGAAAAGGAAATGTTATGACAATTGGAATCTTTTCATTCAGTTTAAGAAAATTAGGTATAACATGGATATTAACTGATACGATTCATTTATAATAGCATCATGAGATGATTTGATCTCATTTCTAAGAGTACATAGATTGCTAAGTATTAATTGTTTAATAAAACAGATTATTCTGTTGCAAAGCTAGTGACAGTTTGTGCACATTTGAAAAATGATTATCTATTATGACTTAATATTACAGACATATTTATTGATAGTATGTTGAATAAAGTATTCTCATTAAATATTTCTCTATTTTAAAACATATAGATTGTTATTTCCTTGGCAATAATTTAAATCGTTACATTTCAAATGGAGGGAGGAGGAGGTAGAGAAGGAGGAAAAAGAGATAGCTTCACAGGGAAAATCAGCATGATTTTGAGTGTTTGGTTGCAACCCCCAATTATGTTTTCAGGCAATGAACCATTTCCTTCTGCAGGAAAGGACATTTAATTTAATTTATCAGAATGTAATCAACCTTCTTGAAGATACTGTCAACAGACAGATTGGGACTTGATTGATTATGTGCTGTCAAGTCATTGTCAACTCTTAACAATCACATATATACATTTTCTTCATGATGATCTGACCCTAATCTGGTGTGTCAGATATTCCAATGGTCCATTGATTGCCACACTAGCTGAAGTCCACCCAACTTGCTGTTGGTGATTTTCTCTTTCCTTGCATTTTTAGCATTAGAGCCTTCTGCAGGGAGTTAGGTCTTTGCATAAGATGTCACAATAGGATACTCTGAGAGCCTGGTCATTTGTGCCATGAATGAGAACTCTTGAGTTATTTGATGATTCGTCTTGGCTGTCCACAGTATTCTCAGAAGTCTTCTCATCACTTCTTATCAACCATCCCTTCCCACTTGGGACTGTACGACTGTAACTTTGTCGCTTGTATCTTTACAATTTATATTTACTGTTTCCTAGTATGATTTGATTGCTTATTGTAACCTATGACTATCATTAGGTGTTGTACCTTATGATTCTTAATGAATGTGCCTTTTCTTTTATGTACCCTGAGAGCATTTGCACCAAGACAAATTCCTTGTGTGTCCAATCACACTTGGCCAATAAAGAATTCTATTCTATTCTATTCTGCAATACCAGCATTCAAAAACATCAATACTCTTCCTATCTTCAGAACTGCCAGCCAGCTCTGTTTGAAGTAGTTGAGCTTCAGAGTTGCATGGAGACAGATGTTCTTGAGGACAACTCTAGAACTTCTGGATTCAATTCCAGCTTTCCTTTTCTTGCTTGATGATGGGAGGATTGCTATCATCATCATTGCTATCATCATCACCATCATGAATCATGTCTCAAGGAGCCTAACAAATTGTGGATTTGGTTTGAGACAGTTCTTACCATTGCTGAAGACTGGGATATGGAACCTATAATTCTCCAGATGTTGCTGAGTTCTGTTTCCCTGTAACTTTCCCTCACTGTTGATGCTTTCTAGGGCATTGGAGTTACCTATCCAGGATACCCCCTAGGTTCCCTACGTTTGCTGAGCATTTTATCCAGAGGACTGTATCATAAATACATAGTTTGTGCAGGTATGTACTTTCAATTCAGTTCTTGATCTTTGATGGCTTTGTGAGTTCATCCATGGACTTTTCGTGACCGCCATACCGAAGTGCTTTCTTTTGAAGGCACTTTCATCCTCCACTATCCACGGCGATTCTCATTCACCCAGGTCATGGTTGTTGTCCCAAAGGTGTTTTTTTTTCAAGAGGCAACTGGACTTTCTGCTTTTTCTTTTTTTTCTTTTATCCCTCCCCTCATGAAGACAGTTCCGCTTTCTCATACAAGAAGCTGCAGAGCCCAAGAAGCTTCTTGGATGAGAAACGCGAAACGGTCTTCAGCGGGAGGAAAAAGCCAGAAAGTCCAGTTGCCTCTTGAAAAAAAAAAAAAGGCAAAAAAAAAAACAAAAAAAAAAGCAGCCACCTTTGAGAGTTTATCCTCAGCCCTTGAGGTTGGCGGAGGCCCCTCCAAGATCGAAAACCGGGGACGAGCCAGGCGGCAGGGTCTGTGAAGGGTTGTGTGAGACCTCCTCTCCTCGTCGGCAAACAGGCAGGGCTGAACCACCGCGCCTCGTTCAATCTCCAAATCCTTCCAGACTTCGCCCCCCATCCAGGGAAGGCCTTCCCTTCAGCGAGGGGCTGGGCAAGGGCGATAGAGGTTTCTCAGCCGGCTCTCCCCCTTTGTATTTTCCCACCCACCCGTGCCGTACCCCGGGCTTTTTCTCCTCTGCCGCCGGTTGCGCCCATTCAGTCCTTCAGCGCGAATCTGTCCTTGGCTGCTGAACAGAGGGAGGAGGCGCGGCGCCGTCTGTCCACCAAGCCGTGGGCACGGGCCGCGCCGGGCCGGGCCGGGCCGGGGGGGGGCGTAGAAAAGCCTCGGCCTGCCGAGATCCTCGCCCAGTCGGGGAACTCCCCAAGTTTTTGCGGAGCGTCTTTTTCCCAATCAAAGCGGCGGTTCTGCATCCCGGCCTCTCCTTGGGGTCGTGCTCTAAAAACGATAAGCGCAATCCGTGGGCCACATTGCTTGGCATGCTGCGGACCAAAGAGACCAGGAATTCCAGTCTGGGTTACTATGAGCAAACAACGAGGAATAGGGGTGGGTTTGTTTGTTTGTTTTTTTAAAAAAGAAAGAAAGAAAAAAAAGAAAAAAGAAAAGAGGAGGGCTTACCAAGACGCTCACTTCCGTCCCTGCTCAAATTTGGCTGTGTCACGTGTGTAAGAAACGTTGTTGTTTTTTTTGTTAAAAAAATAAATAAATAAATAAAATAAATTAAAAAAAATTCCCAACGTGCAAAATGCGTGTATGCAGCCTGTCAATCGCCACAAATTTCTCCATTTAATTTAGCAAGCAAGCAGCAGGAGAGCAACGAAGTGTGCAGTTAACCCCACGCGGTCAGACCTCCCCTTTCTTGCATGTAAAGTGTGTGTGTGTGTGTTGTGTAAATTTTCTTTTAAAAGGCAGCGGTTGGCTTGGTTTTTCCGGACATGATGTGGTAGAAAGCTGTCATCGCAATGGAAATTCATTGTCTGTAGCTATGGTAATCGAGTTTTCTGCCCGTTCTGAATGCCATATAAGTCTAATGAGAATGTTGCAAGCTGGGGAAGCTCAGCGTGCTCACGGGCGGCGGGACGGGGGGCGGAGAGAATGCTTGTGGAAAGGTGCTGTACACGTGCACAAGTCATCAACTCTTTGGGCCAAACAGACCTGCTTGTTAAAAGGAAGCGGATCCAGCATTAAAAACGTTAAGCTAGGTAAGGGTTGGGAGCGAGGCGAACGCATTCAAGCTCCCCCTCCGCTGCTCGGTGCGGCGGGTTGGATTGCCCCTGCTTGCTCTTAAAAAATCATGCTGATTGACTCGAGCGGCGTGCACAGGCTCGCCTGTCATATTCCTTCGGGCTAGGGTGCATGCGTGCAATATATATTATATATATCATTGAAAAATATATATATTATAATAGTCATATATTAATCATAATATTCATATATATATTATATATATATATATAATAATATATATAATAATATATATATATATATGACTATATATATATAATATAATAATATATAATATATATATATATATATTATATATATATATATAGTATATATATATAGTATATGTATATATATCAGGCACCTCTGGCACGCCGCACTCGACTCTGTTCACAGGCCGCTTCGAGCCGCAGCTTAAGTTATCCCAGCTTCAAAGCTAATTAATAGGGTCTTCTTTGGAAACTGCGGTTCGCTTATCGAGGGCAAAAAGGAAAAAAAAACATCCCTTTCGCAGGGGTTCTTTGTGTTTTTTGTTTTTTTTTAAAAAATACGTGTCGTGAGACTGATACTCTGTGGGTGTGTGGTGAGTTCAGTGTTTGTTGTTGTTGTTTGTTTTGAATGCCTTAAAAAGGGTGAGTGCTTTAAAGATTTCGGGCACGTCCGCTGGAAGTGCACTTTCCCCATGTTTGGCGAGCGGAGAGGTGTATATCATCTCTTAGACACTGTGTTTAATGCGGAAAATATATAGTACGTTCTCGTAATTGACTTTCCTCTTAAGACTGATTTTCTGGACGCTCTTCTCTCTGAGCTATTTATACCTGAGCATTGGGGTGCCGGGTTTACACACATTTTGCGCGAAATTTGTGAGAAGCTCTGTGAATTTGTGTTGTTTTAAGCTTGGTGGTTTTCGCTTTAGAGAATGTGAAGCGTAGAACTTATTTTAAAAAAAAAAAAAAAAACACAGTCTGTGATTTTGCAAATGATGTGCTTGCCTGTGTGTTCTTCTTTTTTCTTTTTGTCTTTGAAAATGTTTATCACAGAGTATGTTTTAACAACCATTTATTTTACCATCTTCGAAATGAAATAGCTTTTCACAGTTTTCTTTTGTGACCAGTGAAAAGCCTCTGTTGTTTAATAAAGCACATTATATTCTGTTACTTATACCAAGGAGATAATGTGAGTAATTGAACAATGAGCATTTTTAGAAGTTGGTTTTCCTTTCTCTTCCACCCCTTGTGCACAATAGTTTGTAAATAAGCACCACATGAATGGGTTTTAGGTGTCAGTATGGATTTTTCTCTCTTTCTTTTGTGTGTGATGTTATCTGGAAATGCAGATTTCATTTTTGAAACAAAAATGCTTTTAGATTCGTGATCAAATAGTCTGGAGAAGCAGATGCTTAAAAAGGGTGTGTGTGTGTGAGAGAGAGAGATTGAGAGAGAGAGAGAGAGAGAGAGAGAGAGATGGAAGAATAAAAGAGAGAAAGAGAGAGAGAGAGAAGAGAGAGAGAGAGAGAGAGAGAGAGAGAGAGAGAGAGAGAGAGAGAGAGAGAGAAATCTATCTTTAATTTCTCAGGCTGAATTTGGAGGAAAAGCAAGGCTGGGAAAGACCATAAACAACCTTTTCATGTAGTGAGTTAGAGTGTACAGAGGCAATCCTGAAAGAAACCGGATTAAAATATTTCTGCTATTCCTACTCATGGCTATTTCTAGTGTTAGAGAAGAATTTGGAACTAAATATCATATAAAGGGCAGTTGTAGTACATTGTTTGGATTTAGATCCAATTAATTAATATTTTATTCATTGATTTTCCTCCAAATTATTTTAATATCACCTGTCTGTGACTCAAAGACTGACATTTAAAATATCTGCTTTGATAAATGCATTGTGTAACATGTTTCTGTTCTATTTATTTGAGTGTGCATCTATTTTAAAGAATATTTTTTGGAGATTTGACTTTCCTTAAATATCTTTTCATGTTTATTTATTCATTGCTAGGACAGGAGTTTAATTTCCATAACTGGAGCAAAAAAAAGAAACAAATATGTCTGAATTAGATAAAAAAAAAATCAAACTGAATCTCCCACCAGAATCAATTCTAAGACAGAGCTTTGTATGAAGGTAGCAGCTGGATGTATTTGGTATTTTCAGAAACTTGTTTGAAACATTTGTAAGCAGATCACTTTTTTATTACACAGATGGATGCCATGGAGAACAGAATAAAAACTTCAAATGGATATATGTGAGTTTGAGCAGCCTGTAGCAAGAGTTTATATTGTGATTGAGCAAACAATGATTACCCAGCATAAAAGTGAGAATTTCTCTGAGCCACTTCCTAGTTTAACTAATACATTTCTCCAGAGACAGTTCCCAGTTAATTTTCACCCTTGTTTTTCTTTGCTTGTTCTGTCTCTGTGTAGACAAAATAGATGATTGAAAGTATAATAGCATGATGTCCTTTGCAAAACCTTTTCTTTACCTCTTAGAGATGTGGTTTACTGAGCTTATGTTCAAAATGAAACAATACAAAAGTCTCTCCTTCCTAATCAGTCATGCTTGAAAATGGGTGTTTCTTAATAATTTAAACTGCCAACACCCCAACTTTTGAATATATTGGACTTGAAAGGTAAAGATACTAAGATTTTTAGCTTCTGAATACCTTCCTTCCTTCAACCTACCTAGGTATTAATGATACCATTCATCATCATCATCACCATCATCATCATCAATCATTTTTATCATTAATTACAGGTAGGATTTAAAAAAAGTCCTCATGGATAAAGTTCTTTTTCTTTCCTTGTGCTTTAATTTCTTTGGCATGCTATTTCATACTTCTTTGCATACTGATCCTTATGCTTTGCCTAGTATGACTTACTTGAAAGTGAACTGTGCAATGAAGATGGTATAAACACACACACACACAAACATGCATGCATGCATACATGAATACTCATGTACTGCAATACAAGTTTCTTTCTCGGATATTGATCTAAATATAGTTTCCAAAGTATTTGGTGTAACTTGCAGATCATACTTCTATCAGGCCATGATAACTTGACAGAACTTCCATGTTTAGAGACAGTATACCAGATGAGAGGGGGGCAAAAACTAAAGAAACACTGATTCACATGGCTTTCTGGCAAGACTTGGTTGGCCTCTGTCAGAGGTAGGATGCTGAGTGAAGCAGACATTGTATTTAAGTTTTTTTTTTCTAATGGAGGCACGTGCGTTTCCTTTCTGGTCAATTGAGTTTTGTTTACCTGTTTTGTTATATCTGCGTACTGAATACAATTTGATAAGAACAAGAGCATACTTTTAAAAATATTGTTGTGAACTGTAACAGGTAAGCCCATCCCAGGTAATATAAAGATGCTCCTTTCTTTGATGANTTGTGAACTGTAACAGGTAAGCCCATCCCAGGTTATATAAAAATGCTCCTTTCTTTGATGACATGAATTGCTAGAGGGCAAGTTTTCTTTCCTGCCACACACTCACGCACAACTGGGTGAACTTGTGTATGGGACAACTTTGGTATCTGAAATTGGTTTGTTTTTTTTTAAGTCATGCTTTATTTCATAATTGTATTAGCTTCCACTTCCTCTGCATGGCATATGCAAGGGTCTTTTGTTTTCATAGGTACTTTCTTTCTTGAGTAAATTTATCTGGCTTTCCCCCCAAGAATTTCCAGTTCATGGGGGTGGGGGGTTGTTTCCCAATTATTTTCATAACCTTAGGAGTTTTACTAGGCTGCCACTAAAACAGAGTAAATGCCCCAAGGTGGAGAGATAAGCTTCAAACATGGTTGAGGATCTAACCACAGCATTAATTTGGTTCTCTGGGAAATCAGTTACATGCACATTTATACATGCACATAGAGAGCAAAGAAATAAGACAAACCGTTTAAACTTTCAAAGGGATCACTGTAGAACTTTATCTACCTCTGCCCCCACCCCATTATTAATTACAGCAAGAATATTTTAAAAGGAAGTCAGAAGCCAGTTGACACTGAAAACTCTTCTAAACCTTCTGGCTGCTCAGCAACACATATAGTTCTGCCTATGGAAATCCACTATTCTGCAACTAATAATTTCAAATTTTATTTTTCCTTCCTAAGATGAATGTGGTATGTGGAAGAACATCTTGTTTAATTATACATCAACAAACTAAAACATTATCTTCATGGTCTGAACATTAAAATAATAAATACCCCTGGAGCTACAGTGTAATGTAAACGTATAACTGTCTCTCTTGCTGTATTCTCTGATTGGCTCAATCTACATTCTCAAATTAATTGTTGTATTCAATGTGCTGTTATTGCAGTTTTGCACTGAGCAAAATGCATGAGGAACAATAAATTAGTACAGATCACCTGAAAATGTACGTTATGGAAATCCCAATGTCATTGTTGTGCCGTCCAAGAGTCAAAAAATGAGCAGAGGAGAATACCACCTAGGCCATGTAGCCTTTTCAACAGGACATTTAGTGGCTTATCAAACCATGTTCTTCTTAGTTTGCCCTCCAGCAAAAATGTATGTAACAAGGAATTAAAATATTTGCTGTCAATGAGTTCCAACCATAGAACATTGTGTAGATTTTTCTTTTTGCATTCATATATTTTAGAGCTGCAGACAGAAGATACAGTCCTTTACAAATATCCAGTACTGAACAAAATGCTATCTATATTTATATCCTTACAAGCCCAAGATACATATTAATGCCTAATATTCATGAATCATACATATATAAATATTTTACATTGTCAGATCTGAAAGCTACTTGCATGGCCAACAATTGAGAATCATTGCAGTTATGTACATATGTAGGTAAATAAGAAAATAGCTGGTATACATGCTTTAGGATTTATTTCTCTATGTACTTCCATGAAAAGATGATAAAAGCACAACTAAATATGAGATGATAGATCAAATATCTCAGCAGCAAAACAAAAACAAAAACAAAACCACCAAAATGTTGTTGGTGAGTATGCAGTAAGTCAGTTAAAACACTGCATTTTTTTAACTAAAGACTAAATATTTAAATAAATATTAAGTCATTTATTTAAGCCATCAGTAAAAAGCAGAAGCATTTGATTATGTAGCATATACAAATGAAAAACCTAACAAGATGGAATTAAAATGTACAAATTATAGGCAGAAGGAATCATCACCACTGTAAGTAATATTGCTACAATTGAAAGCTAATTGTGATGTAGTTAAAACCTAAAATGATGCAGAAGAGGAATTTTTCCTGAACAAATAAAATCACTTTATTCTGGTCATTGGATCACCAATTGTGACTGTGTTTGCATAATCATGAATTTTGCTCGCTGCTGTTCTGCTATGTGTGATCTAACAATGGTTAAAAATAACTTGCCTGTTTGCTTTTTTTGTGGACTGATAGATAATAATGCCAGGGATCATCAGCATAGATCAAAAGACTGATTCATTTATTTTTCAAAACAGCTGGCCTTTTAAGGAATTTGTTAAAAAAACAGCCCAAAAGAGCTTTAAAGGAAATACAGTCTTTAGTACATGCACATTCCCCTTTGGGCTATATGTTAGAACTTTATTTATTTATTAAATCCTATAGTGTTTTCACATAACAGATACAAAATTGCCAATTTTCAACACCATCACTGGATATTTCCCTGAGGATAAATGTTATGTGAGAGAAACATAGTCAAGTCCATACCGCTGTGCTGCAAAATGGACTTACACTATTGGAAAATGCTAATGTGATGTGAAATGTTCTAATCACAGGTATCACCTAGGTAACCAAAGATTGTAAAGAAACTTTAAAAAGATTAGCTATTGCTATGTTAATTATTTTGTGAAAGATGATGGATGTATCTTTATTGCATTCTGAAACAGACAGGATATGAAGCCAGATTCTGTGACTCTGCTATAGAGTGCAGGTTGTTATGTCAATACTGGGTGAATAATTCATTTTGTAGTTCTTTTAGCTTCCAAACACAATTCATACATTCGATTGGAAAGATTGCTGGAAGTGATTCCTACCTCTCTGATGGGGAGTCAGCCTCTTCTGTCATCCAAAGTCCCATCCAAGAACTGGGACAATTCTTTTTTTCCCTCAAAGGGCCAAAGGGAGAAGCAAGTGACTAAGGTGTCCTAGGCAAGTGTGATAATTTCCCACAACCATCTTCCCTTTCCCACAACCATTTCCATGGGGAATCTAGCTTCGTTTTCACCACTCCTCTACCTTTGCAGGCACTATACTACCCTAAGTATAGATATCCCCAATCCTACCCTCACAGCTTGCCATAAGTCATAAATAGCTCTGTTGGACCTGCCACAATTTAAACCTTTGATCCTTGGTTCCATTTGTTGAGAAAGGTATAGTTTATTAGAGATCAAGTGTACTGCAGTATTGCAAAGCCAGAACCGAGAATCACATGCCAAAATCAACTTTTCCCTCCCTTAATTATTTCTCATTGCCCACCCCAATCAGGTTCAGGCAAGATGTTTTCATAACAGTCAGTCCCAGCACAATTTGGTATGTGGCTCCCTCTTCCTTCCAGCTGGGGTGACTTTGAGGTAGCATCTCAAGGAGATACAGCACTTACTTTCATTTTCCAAAGCATTCCCCCTTCGTCTCCTCTCCCTAAAGTTCATGGCAGTCTGTCACCGCATAGCAGCAAAGCACAAGCCAGCATAACGTGGCAGCTGACAAGCTTGTTTTCCTCTTTCACATGATTAATTGCATGAAGTAGAGTGTCCAAATATGGCTAATGTTAGGCCAGATTTGCTATGGTCTGGATAAGCCAACATGTATGGGGTATTAGATACATTTTACTCTATACTGTGTCCCACAAATGGTCTTTAGCTTGACAGTATGCACACTGGGTTCATTTTTAGCTGGCTTTTGGATGTAATAAAATGTTTCAGTTGACTTGAGTGTCCATATATATTTATTTTTAGTTCATTTATTGGATGCACACCTTACTTTTCCTTCCTGAGATATGCAGTACTTCCTCCCCTTGTAGATATTAAGCTAAAATGCACATGTTTATCATTAATGTTATTGCAGTTCTGCACTAGCCATAGCAGGAGAGGAGTATTTCGCATATGTTCTGATTCCATCTGATAACCTTCATGCATTTTCCTCAATTAGTGACAAATGAGAGGCATCCCTAGTATGCTCTGTCATGGCTGAGTAAATATTGGAATCTATTTGCATATTAAGCTAGCTGTAAAGCAAAATGTATCATTTTTAAAAACTTCATAATGCGTCTAGTTCCCCATCTGTGTGAAGAGTTACATTTCTGAGAGCCTAAAGCATTTGCAAAAGATAACTGTATAATATTAAAAATTTTCATCCAAAGATTTTAAATGAAATGTTAGCTTTTAGCTAAAGGGAGAAGATCTCACTCTTGTGTGGATAAGAAACCTTAAATCAGGCATCTTCTCTTTAGTGAGGATCTCATAGATTAATTGCACATCTCATGCTAAATCATAGTTTGCTATAATCTGATATATTGGGGAAAAAACCCAATGGCTTGGATCATTTATAGTCCTAAGGCATAAGCGTATAGTGGGTTGTTGGTTGACCCACTTCATGAATCTAAAATTAAATAAATGACATTAAGTCTTAATGTTTAAACCAGTAACATGCTTGAATCCAACAATGGAACAGCTCCAAAGCTCTTAATGGTGAAAATTATTTTACATTCTTGATACAGCAGGAAATATGTACAGACAAGTGTCATCTTACCACCAAAATACCCATTTATCCTTTTTCTCAGCTGAGCACCAAGGATGTCAAAAACAACTTCCAAGACTTAGAAGGTCTTATCTTTGAAAATTATCCACTGTTCTAATCCATCTGGGAACAAATAACGATGTAAAGAATTATATTGCAATGATATTCAAGCAGAAGCTAGAAAATTATCAAGGATGCTTTAATCTGGATTCCTGGACTGAGCCAATATTGTATTAAACTGACGCAATGCCTTTCCCTTGTGCTAGGATTATACAATACTAAATGTGGGCTACTAATTTAGAAATACCTTCTATCCAGTGGTGGGATTCAAATTTTTTTACTACCGGTTCTGTGGGTATAGCTTGGTGGGCGTGGTAAGGGAAGGACACTGTCAAATCTCCAGTCAGAGGTGGTATTTGCCAGTTCTCCGAACTACTCAAAAGTTCCACTACCGGTTCTCCAGAACTGGTCAGCACCTGCTGAATACCACCTCTGCTTCAATCCCAAATACATATCTTCATTGCATAAAGCAGCATCCATCGCTAGGATTGTTACATCTAGGTGGGATTGAAACAAATATTCAGATCCATTCCAACAAAGGGTATGCAGTTTGAAACATAAATTGATTGAAATTAAACCAGGATATACTGGAAAGGACCAAATTATTTCCAGTAGATTTGTAAAAGCCTGTCTCCTAATTATATGAAAATAGAAGCAACAAAGTGGCTCCTCATCCCAACTTAAATTATACCATTGATATGAAGAAAACTTGACAAAACTAAGAATGGACTTTAAATTTAGTTAGATATTTTAGATCTGAAAAAAAAGACATCAAGAAACAAAACCTGCTTTTTCTGCATACTGTATGTAGTCACCCAAGATGACTATAAAATACATGTAAATATTAAACGATGGATTTAAGAAGGGTGTTCTCCGCTGATGCAGAGATGTACTTTTATATTTATTAAATTCTAACTGAATAGTAGCTTTTCATTCAATAATTTAAATTGGCCAGGAAGTAATTTACAGTATGGTGTTTAAGTATCCAAAATGTTTATTAAATTCAATAAATCTCACTATCTAAAATTATTATATCTTATAAAAGCATGTTATTGTTATTGATTTTGGCTGTGGAGAATGATGACCTATCAAAAGAAATGACAGTTTTCTGCATGGGAACATTCTCTATTTAAGCAGTTAATCACACTGGCTCAAAACTGTTTGTATTTTATGTTTCTTTTATATGGCCCAGTTTTTACTTTGGGGCAAAATAAAAAATTAAAATGATCCATTGATCACTGTCTTGATAGCAATCATCTTTTTTCCATCTTTCTGTGCATACAACCACCGTGCCCCTTCATGGTTTTATCTTAATGTTATTTTTTTTGAAACATTTTAAACAAAACAAATGATTTCTGTGAAAAGATATTTAAATATAAGACTTGGAGAAGAAATTTTTGTTGATGAAATGGGAGGACACTCATCCAGGCCGATACAAAGCAAACTCTTGCCTCAGAGCTGTGGAATTATTTCAGAGCTTGAAACCAGAAAGAGATGGCAGGAGGATCAAACCACTAGCCCAGCCTCCCTGTTATTATATTACACATATGTTTTTCTTACAACTCTCTTCTAAAGCCAAAGTTTATCACTTGTGCTACAGTTACAGTCTTGCAAGGCTTTAATCATATTTGCCCCAATGGCTGTTTGCATTTTCTGTTTATTTTATGTGCCCTGGCTTTCATTTTATTTCAGAATAAAAATGAATGTGGTACATTCTTGAATATTGTTCTCCAGACAATTATTGTCTGTCTGAATAAGTGAAAAGCAGTGGGTACATAAATTTGCAATACCGTAACAATGATGTGTTAGAATGCAAATTAAATTTGATCTCTTACAAATTTCAGTGAGATCCTTTAACCTCTTTTGTGGTCCTTTCCTGTCACAATGGCTTCATTCATCTGCCAGCTATATCTGCAAATATCTGGGATGTAACCCCAAATTTCCCTATGGAAGACTTGCTCACTTCTTAAGATTAGATGGTCTCCTTCTCCTGTTTCCTCTTTATAGTGGCAATTACGATAGTTGTTCCAGGAGAATTCCCATGCTTGAAAGCATTTGTCGTGTATTTTTTAACAAAAGGCTTTTGTATTTTACCTTACTTGTTTTTCCCTCTGGCAGAAAGTTTGATTGCATCTGAATTAATCCCATGTCTTTTCAAAGTGACAGAAATATATTAACTGTTGTGAATGTTACATATCTGAGGTGAAACAAAACCCCAGTACTACCCCTTTAAAGCATTGTCACCTACCATATAAATCTTTGGACTGAAAGATAAATATGGGAAAGCAGCAGTTTTCTTCTTCATATTGCTGTTGAAATTACTCTCTGACCTTGAAAAATGTCGTTGAAAATGCAGCATCTTCTGCTCAGCAAACTTTGGTAGCTCATCTGGTCTGGTGTCCATTTGATTTGTCTGATCCTCAAATCACTGACTTCTGTTCAGTCTCCTATGCAAAGTTGGAGAAATTCTCTTGGCCGTACAGGTCATTCCCTTGCCTATTGATTCACAAATATGGTGATTTTGGATGCATGTTTACTAACCATGAAGATGTTCAATTTAAAAAAAAATAATTTAACCCTTTAGAGTAAGATTCATAAGTTTATTTTGTTAATAAAGTGAATCATTCTACAATTTTCTTGGGAATTTTCTTCATTGTCCAGTTATTAATAAAATTAGTGTTTCTAATTTTTCCCCTGAAACAATTGAGCAAGTATAGGCACTTCTTGTAGCTTCTTGAGGAACATGGGCTCCAATGATGTTTGGTTATCTCAAGCTAATTTTCTGTTGTTACATAAAGCAATTTTTTTTTAAAATGTGGCTGTCTGCTTGAAATTTAAAATGGTTATAATCTTTTTTTCTCCCTTTAGCCATACTGTTTGATTATCAATCCTAGCATGCACTTAAATGAGAAGGTACTTTCCTTAAGCCCATGGCCCACAGCACCAACGGATGCAAAGAGGATGTAAAATGTTAAAAAAGTTGGAAAACGCTATGCATCCGTTGTGTACTCATTGCATACGTGTTTCATACGCTCTATCCCTTGAGCATCCGTCCACTGATATTTCATCCGCTCAAGAAGTTTTGAGCTGCACAAAACTTTGTGAACGGATGAACTTTCCGCTGTGTACGATGTAAATCCGTGACATACGAGCAACAAACATTCTATGTCTGTTTATCATCCGTTAAACGTTCGCTGTATCCTCTCTGCATCTTCTGGGCATCCCCTCAACTCACATCCGTTGCAGCTGAAAACGGAAAGAGGGAGGAAACAAAAGGTACACAGAATGTCTACACAGCATTAGTAGCACGGAAATAGAAAGGATGAGCAGTGAACGGTTTGCAGCCTATATACATCCTCTAGGCTTCCTATGAACATCCGTTTAACATCCCCGCTACATACTACCCACGTCCGTTCTTTTCCTTTCTTTTCCGTTCTGTGTTTGCAAATTTTTGCCACTTTTTGGAGCGGATGACAACGGATGGAGCACCCCGAAATTTTGCTCATCCGCTGTGTCCTTTTTGCATACGTTTTGCATCCGTCGGCCAGTGGGACCTAGCCTTTACTCAAGTACTTCCAGGTATTTCCAGAGGAAACATAGCATTTTACTGGGGAGGTGGCAAGAAGAATCCAAATGTCACATCTTCTTGTAACCCTTTAATATTTTCCACCCTTCCTCCCCCTAGGAATATGTGAAGGAGGGAAAGATGGATTAACTGCATAGTGCTTTCTGAATGGTGATACCCGGAATTGCTTGTCTGGAAGCTCTCTTAATCATTATCCCCTTCTTTGAGCTTTGCCTCAGATGATGTACTATCTGGGCTCTGCGGAGACCTGATTCATCTATTTTTTTAAAGGGCTTGGTGCAAAATTTAGTTTCAACGATTTCTGTGAATCAGAAACCGTTTTCACCATCTGAGAAGATTCCCTAATTAGCCATTTCTTTTCTGTTTTTATAGGTGAACAGGTTCCTTAGATGTTCAAAATGAAGTTGCCATTGTATGGAGTAAGCAGCTGGGCAGTGAATTAGTGTTAACAGTTTTAAACAGGTGTTTTAGCTTGCCTTTTTCATTAACAGAAGTGATACAGATGGTGACATTTGTGCAAAGTCAAGCAATCAGCATATCCATCTGAAATTTATTTTCTATGAGTGTCATGTACCATTTTTACTGGACAAGGCTCTTCAGTTTGAAGACAATATTGCAAAATGAATGTCTTTCTTTGGGTATGTTTCTGTCTCTCTGTATATATTGCCAGCAATGTTTACCCAATTCAGAGTTTATGGCCAGAACCATGAACTGTATGATACTTCCAAGCAAATTTTTGATACTAAATTATTGTTACTAAAAAGCATGTTCATTCAGCACTGCTTCAATTAATCTGTCTATGTCAAGCCTTTAGAACTTGTAGTATTTAAAAAAAAAACCACCTCTATAAGTTCTCCTGAATGCGACTTGACTTTATATAAAGAAAAGTAATGGTCAAGAAAGTATAATGGTATGAAGGTGGGATAAAAAAATCAAACAAATAAATAAAATATTTATTTCCTTAATTTTACTTTTACTAAAACACCAATTAAAAGTACATCTCATAGGTTTCTCTGATGCCCTTTCATATATGTTTCACTCCCTTCCACATGAAGCATTTAGCCGTTTCCCACCAGCCTGATGGACTAAATTGCTTCGGTCTAAATTCTAATTATTTTTATGCTTCTTTCACCATCCATCAGCCCATATAAATACAGGTTATGTATCTATGGATATATTTGGATAGAGTGAAATCTGAAAAAAAGCGGACTTTAAAAAAATGAGTTTTAATCAAGCCTTTGACTTACACTTTTTTTTTATTTCATGCAAGTAAACCTCTTGCTTTCAAGAGATTATCCTGACAGATGCAACAAGTTGTATTTTTCGCCTTCATTTTTTTTTTAAAGGAGTGTTTTTTACCTGCTGATTTCAACAGCAGTGGATTTGATGACCTGCTGAACAAAGTACTTCTGCTTTTTGGTATACCAGGAAGGACATATTCACTTGTCCTTACGATTAACTAGTAAAAGCAGGAATCATAAATGTCAATCATGCAGCTGTTTCATCAAGTGTTCAATAGGCTACATCCAAGAGCTCTGTCCTTCCCACATCTGTTTGTGGTCAATTCTGCAAATGACAGTTCATTATTTCAGCAGCCTTTCCTTTCATTAACCCTACCTTTTTTAAAAGTTGGAATAAGAAGCATTTTACTTCTACTTTCTAAAGTTGGCTTTTGTTCTTGAGTGCAAAAGTCAAGCACTGCCCTGCTGTTAGTAAGACAAAGTATTCTGTGCTGTGGGAAAAGTCACTTAGTTACATTCTGTAGACAGCTGTGTGTCTTACTTTAGCAAGGATCCCTCATTTGAAGGGCAGTCCAGTTTAGATTTGGATTGAAATCAGAAGAGAGGGATATTAGAACAGTGTCTCAAAGCTGCTCATTCACTATTAACACCTGATACTAGCATGAGAATAAACATGTAACCAGTTTGGTCAAAATCATCCCTGCAATGATGGTATACATCTTTCTATTCATATTGTAGCCATTCTTTCCAAATTTGCAATTATGCCTGTCAATTAACATTCATGTATAATGGAAACTATTTTGCTTTTTGAATGATGCTTTTTCTTTTTAAAGTTCAGTCATCTGAATGATTGAGTCATTGTAACATCATTGGCTAATCAATCCTTCTGCAGAGGTGCAGATGTATTCTGACAAGACTGTTACCAAAATAAAGTGCTTTGAGTTCCACCCTGGGCTAATTGATACAATTCTTCAACTGTAAATTATCTGTGAGTAATAATAGTGTAATCAGCTAGTTCATAAAAGCAAAAAAACCAACCCCCAGTTAAAATGATAACTTTAAATTAAACAATTGTTAGATAAACTGTTCTTTCCTTCTGTGTGAACAACCTACAAATTTTGATAGGACAGTACAGAAATATGGACATTGGTGTGGTGCAGGCATACACCCCACTTCAAGAGAATTGAGAAGTGTTAGGTATTCCCATGTACACCTAGAGTTTAACTTTTTTGGGGGAAGAAAGTACCAGAAGCTGGAGAAGCAGTGGGCTCATGGGTACATTTTATATACCTTTTAAAGGTAGTGATTGGTTAGGTGAGCACTGTGTTTTATTGTTCAGGCTTGGAGCCACTGAGGATTAATTTAAGCTTTGGATCTAGCAGCAAAAAGCATCTCTGGTTTACCAGGTGGTAATAATAATGCTGGTAAAGTGGCTTGGTTGATAACTTAAGTAGCTTGCACATTAGAAACTCAGTTCACAGTTCAGCTACAGCCTTACTTTGTCTCGGTTGATGTCCGCTATGCCATCAGAATCTGGGAGACAAAGAAAGATAGTGTGCAGAATTTGAAAAGTTAAAGAGAATTGCAATTTCTCCATCTTTTCCCTCTCCAGCAGATCAGCATGTGGTCATGCTTCTCACGAATAAAGACCAAGCTTATGTTGGGCATTCAAAGAGTGAAAAGAGAGCTGCCCTCTGGGTTACTGTTTTATCAAAGGTTGATTTAAGCGTCTCCAATTCCAGCCATGTTTCTTCAGAGCATTGTGTTTCCAGATTAGATTAAACACTTAATCTTGTTTCAAGGTCAAGCAGGGTTTGATTAAGTTTTCTGGTCTGACTTTATGAGATTAGAAACCACAACTGCACCTTTTTCCCTTCCTGAATCGGAAAAAGCACTGGTTTTATTTCACTAGCTACTGGTCTGGAGTGGTGGTGAAGAAATGCCTTGATTTCAGGGAAGACAAGAATGGAGATGGACACTAACTACACTTTAAGATAAGAGCTGTGATTTTCATTTTGTTCTACGGTAGAAAAAAATGCCTTAAATCTGAATTTGTTCTTTGAAAAAATATTTTTAAATTAAAAAATAACTTCACTGATTTTATTTCTAATTCAGCAGAATAGTTTAACAATACAGTCCAATTCATTTCTATCCAGAATTTTTTTTGGGGTGGGTGGGTGGAGGAACATATTTAGGAAACCAAGGATATGATTACAGCCTAATTTTGAACAACAAAAGGCTGCATTTGATTTCATGCCCCCAAAGAGTTCTGGGGATACATTTTCAAGCAGTTGTTCAATACTGTAATATTTAATAGGGACCTGATTTTACCAAGAAAAAGAGAAAATGAAAGAAAAAAGGGATAGTAGAAACCACTTAATAGGTTTTGAATCTGTCTTTATAAGTTGCCTTCCATTATTTTGATACTGAAAAATAGCAAAGCATGATCAAATTTAATTTGTTCTTAATAAAGGCATTGTATACTGTTGTATAGGGAAGCGGTGGCTCAATGGCTGAGACACTGAGCTTGACGATCAGAAAGGTCTGATCAGTTTGGCAGTTCAAATCCCTAGCACCAGGGGTGGAATTCAAAAATTTTAACAACTGGTTCTGTGGGCGTGGCTAAGGTGGTGGACATGGCTTGGTGGTCATGTTATTGGTTGGGTGTGGCCAACTTAATATCACTCACATCGAGGCACACATCTCCTCACCTGGCCTCTCATGACTGTGGGGATGCTGCAACAGTCGTAAGTGTGAAAAATGGTCATAAGTCACTTTTTTCAGCGCCATTGTAAGTTTAAATGGTCACTCCACACAAGCAAAGTACCAGCAAAGGAGGGGAAAGAAACTCCAGAGACATTCCTGAGACAGGAAGTCTAGTCCTTCCAAGAATGTAAAAAGGGTTAATGGAGAGGCAGTTTCTGTAAGCAACACCAGAATATTTCCTTCCTGCCTTCCTTACAGGATTGGACCAGTAATATCTTCGAACAACCGGTTCTCCGAACTGCTTAGAATGTTAACAACCGGTTCTAGCGAATAGGTGCAAACTGGTAGAATCCCACCCCTGCCTAGCACCACGTAATGGAGTGAGCTCCAGTTATTTGTCCCAGCCAACCTAGCAGTTCAAAAGTATGTAAAAATGCAAGTAGAAAAATAGGGACCTCTTTGGTGGGAAAGTAACAGCATTCTGTGCACCTTTGGCGTTTAGTCATGCCAGCCACATGACCACAGAGACGTCTTCGGACAGCGCTGGCTCTTCGGCTTTGTAATGGAGATGAGCACTGCCCCCCTCGAGCCAGAAACAACTAACATGTATGTATGAGGGGAAACTTTACCTATACTATGTAGTTTCATTGTTGTATATGTGTCCTTCTTGATACTGAAATAAAATTAGCCAAAACTAGAGAAATTTACAATTTAGCAGCAGAATTGATCAAAGTTATTTCATTTCTGTAGTGGGAAGCAACTGACCTTTTAAATCACAAACCAGCCTTAGATGCCCAGAGATAGTTACCTGACTCCTGAGAATCAATAAGGGAAAAGCAGGAAGTTCTGTTATGTTTGGGGGCAGGAAGAATTTTGGGGTTTGGAGAGAGTTGGCTGAACTTTTGGAGGATTCAGCCAAGGTGGTAAATTGAGTTGTTTGGGTGTAGCTAACCTGGCACTTTTTAAAAAAAACGTCTTTTTAGCGATGTGTTGTTTCTGTCACCCCTTATCCTCTTTTGTCACCTTTAATAAAGTTTATTTTTGTTTAAAACCTGGAGTTGACTTGTCTCTTCCCACCTCTACCTCGCACCCATCTCTATTGGGATGAACTGCAGAATGATAAAGTTACATTTTGATTTCTCTTTCAATATTTAGCCAGATCCAGTGTGGAGTAAGGGTTTCTCCTTTCAATCATTTCCTGGTTCCCAGGGAGCAAAACTGGTTTATAATGAAAGTTCCCTAGCTGTGAGAACTGAAGCATTGCAGATGAAGGAGTTGGTTTAAGCCTGAAGCTATCTTTTCCCTTATTATAGTTGTCCAAACAGTTGTCTCACCTAATAAGAATTGTACTTAAGGACAGGATAGGACAGGATAACAGAGTTGGAAGATGATATTTAAGTTTCAGATTGGAAAGGCTTGTTAGTCAAGAACATTTGCAAGCTGCATCCTGGATTCTTGTGCCTTGCAGCATGTAGTCCTCACTCCAAATACCTTGGAGAATGAGCATGCTGTACCACTTTTCCTGGCTCTAGGGATATGTTTAGATGCTGAAGTAGAGGTCTTTCTCTCTCTTTAACTGTTATTCATAAGTACTTTTAGGTTGCATAAGTTCTTTTGGGTTGCAGATCTTATGGGCAATCAAGGCATGTAGCTGGGGAGTAGAGAGCTCCTAGGCAATGTTATTTGATCCCACCTCTGAAATTAGTGTACTTCATTACAATAATTCTTACGTACTTATTTTCAATCTAAACTCAAACTTGCATATACGGGAGAGGAGTGATACTGCTTCTTCTCATATTATCCATCCACCCAATGTGCATCTCAGACATGTTATAGCAATATGAATATAGGTACAATGATAAAAATGATAAGTTTCCAAGAGGTATGTGTTCAGGTTACTATTTGGAGGGGTGGAAATCATCTTCTTTATTCTCCCTGATACCGTGTTTCTCATATAATAAGGCCGGGTCTTATTTTTTTTTGAGTCTCGAAAAAATGGCTAGGCCGTCTTTTTTGGGGGTGACTTAATTCCCCCCCCCCGCATCTTTGGGCAGACGGGCGGCGACGGCTTGGATGTTAACCTCAGCATTGGTGGAGCACTTCGTATTGGGGTCAACGCAAGCAGCACCATATCCGGGTATGCAACAAAAGTACTTCCTAATGGCAAGTCTGCCCACCATTCCCCCCCATTTTGCATGTTTTAATATAGGTCTTAATTTGGGGGGAGGGGCTTCATTTCATTTCATGCCTATAAAACATGCTGGGACTTCCTATTGGGGGAGGCCGTATTGTTGGAGAAACAGGGTATTTTAATGAAAGCTGTTTGATGCCCATAATGTGATACATGGCATATTTCAGTCATCCCTTTTTTGAATTCTAGAAGCAAAGAACAGTTATTTAGATTTTTGTTTCTTTTGAAAATGTGCCCATTAAATTTATTGGTGCCTTCTAATATTTCTCTGTGTGTAAAAGCATTCAAGCAGAGTTTAAAGGCAAAATTCACATTGTTCCATATCTACACTGGGGCAACAACTACATTAAGAAGATAACAGAACAAAGTTCAGCTCTACATCTTTCTCTTCTTCTGGCCAAAAGCTGAAAACGGAAATCCAAACATAAATTTCAAAAGCCAAATGTCACAAGTAAGATAAAACATCATAGAATATTCCATTTCACACTATTTGTCTGCAGTGCTTAACAATCCAACATATTCTGTATTAGTTGAAGGATATAAAACAAATACCATTCTGATTGTTTGGTTGATCCTTTATTGAAAGACAGAGGTTTTGTGTAAACCACCAACAGATCTTCATGCATTAAGAGACTGCAAGGAAAACAGGGAATCAATGAGATTGCTACATGTAGCATTTCAAATATAAGAATTCTAGTAAGGATAGAAAAAAAACCAACAATCCATCTAGAAGTTTGTGGTATGACACATCAAGCATAGACTTTGCAGACTGGTACTTTTTTGTCTTTTACAAGCCTGGAGGGCATGTCTAAATAAACTATGAACATTTGATATAAATCCTTCTATCACTCTTCTTGAGAGATAAGAAAAAGCTAAAACTGTGTGAAGGACAGAAAGAGTGATGGTTTGTTAACCAAGAAATTTGGGGTAAAAATGCAATTGAAATCTGAATCCCAATAAAGCGCTTTGAAAAATCAACTTGAAACCATGGTTCTCAAAGCTGGATCTTCTTGTCAATTAGCTGGCAACTTTCACTTGGTCTTGAATGGTGTACGAATGCTGTGTAGAATGTGCAAGAAAAGACATTAAATTTATTGGACATTAAGGATGCTGAATATTTTATTTGGAGCATGTTAATTTTTTTTGTCCTGAATACTGACAAACGCAACAAACAAAGTATTATCTATTAGGCTTCATAACAAATATTACCAACAATAAAACACATCACTAAATACATGCAATTTCATTTCTTTTGTGATTGTTTGTGAAGCAAAAGAGGATCAGAATGCTCATACCACCAAATACGACAGCATTCAGTGGAGTTCTTTGGCATCTTCCCCACCTGTTACTAAGGCAAGCATATGTGTGGTTGTGATTAAGGAGCTGAATCAGGAGAAATCTTGAATTAAGTCCACTTCAGCTGTGGAAGCTCACTGGCTGATTTGGGGTTACTGTCTCTTGACTTACATTCCCCTATATTGTAATGTTGCATGGTGTGGATAAAGGATAAGGAAGGGAGTTTCACCCACATGCTCCTGAACTCCTGGAGGAAAGAAATCTAAGAAATGCAGACGAATAATGAAAAAAAATGTGGTATGACGAGGGAGAGTTAAAGGAAAGGGGAAAGAGCAAGAGACATTGCCTCTGTTGTTATTTAGTCAACTTCTGGCTCTAAAAATTGGTTGTGCTCAAGAGCATGATTTAGTTAAAAGCAATGTTCAAAACAAAACTAATTTGATGTAAAAACATATGGTTTGTTTTCTGCCTGGTATGATATTTCTCCTGTAATTTTGTATTTGGGAGGCTCCCATGGTTTGCAGATTGTGCATTTTCTAAAATACAAGGATATGATCTTCAGAATGTGCCTGTGAGTGTACAGGAACCCAAAGATTACACATGTCAGCAACATCTTAAAGCAACCCTGGAATGAGGTTCTCCCTGAGATCCAGATGGTTTCCATCATAGTGATGTTCTGGAAGGATATGAAACCTGGCTATGGAGGACAGTGGATGGGCAACTGTGCCCTCTCCCTTTCAGATTTTTGTGTGGTCTAGATTGCTAACTCTTCTCTATTTCAAAATTATTTTTGTTTTTTCAAGTTGTATGATTTATTTGTTGTTCTGTGTAAGTTATAAGTTGCCATATGATCCCAGGAAAGTTTAAGGTATTATTGCCTCATAAACATGAACAATTGCTTGTTCTACAAATGCTGTTTGCTGGTTTCATTAAATGTACTGTGGCCATCCACTCCAAAAGTGGATTGAGAAAAGGCAAAGGCAAAATAGCAGATAGAATACTTCTGTGCAAATGGCATTCATTTCTCAGTGTGACTTAATGTTACCCTAAAAGGGTAGGAGAGGCCTGCTGTGGGACACCAGCCTTGCGTTCTGTTCCCGTGGAACCAGTCAGATGCCTCTGGGGAGACCACAGGCAGGACACGAGAGCACACACTGCCTCTGTTATCAAAGAAAAATACTGTTCCTATTTGCCG
This sequence comes from Laticauda laticaudata, assembly GCA_004320025.1. Classification (NCBI taxonomy): domain Eukaryota; kingdom Metazoa; phylum Chordata; class Lepidosauria; order Squamata; family Elapidae; genus Laticauda; species Laticauda laticaudata. The sequence goes on along the minus strand of BHFT01023970.1, from coordinate 15,290 downwards.
AGGGTAAGGGAGAGTCTTAATGATGACTTGGTTCCATGGATCTGTACTGTGTTCAATATGTAGTCCGTATGAATTTTCCTCAGACTAGGCATGCCATTTTGGGATTTTTCTCTTAACATCTGTCCTTTTGCAGTGAACTTTCCAGCGGTAGAACCAGTTGTACCTGTTACCATTATCTTGTCACATGAATCAAAACAAGCATTACAAAGCAATAAAGTACAACCACAAAATCATTTCAAGAAATACATTTTAGATGTAAAATGTAAAGAAAATGAATGCTTCTAAAATCGGGACCAGAGATTTACTCTTTCAAGCTTTCGGACTCATGCTGGAGCCCATCTTCAGGGAGTTTCTCTCCACAAGAATATGTGTTTTGGGTTGTTCTGTGAGTTGTATTTATGTAGTGCCTGACTATTGTCTGAATGGTGTGTTGATGGCTGACGATTGGCTGTTTCCTTGTGCTGCCAAGCCCTCGACTCCTAAGTATGTGATGAGTTGATGGTATATCAACATTCCTGTCAATTGACAAAGAGACCGTTTCCCAGGCTTCAATCATTTCCCTGGCTACCTTTGCATGACCTGCAAAATTAAATATGTGTCCTTGTTCATTGCAATGTGAGGCTACCAACGAGTTCAAGTCTTCTCATCTGACTGCTTGCTTGTGTTCTTGCAATCTGGTGGTTAGCTTCCTCCCCGTTTGCCTATATAGTCATAGGGGCAATCCATGCAGGGGATCTGATAGATTACATTGGAAGCATCTCCCATCTCCAAATGATCTTTGCAATGCATAATTTGTCCTTGCATGTGTGATGCCCACATGCAGACCCTGGAAGCTGCATTCGATTGCTTCTGAAATGTTTTTGGCGTATGGCAGGGTGTGCCATATAATTTGTCTTTTATCTTTTTTTCTTTTGTCTCCTTTGCTTTTTGCGCAGGTATCTTGTAATAAATGCTTGTCGGTATCCATTATGCTTGAATTGTTCATGTAGGTACCTCTAGTTAGCTTGCTGGGTACTAGAGTGAGTTCTCACTCTGCCATATAATGTTCTGACACAGCTCTTTTTGTGTGACAGTGGACGAAATTCAATCTAGCATCATTATCCTGAGACACATATATTTGCCTTCATTTGCTTCCAAAAGACTATGCACCTATATGCATGCAGATACTGGTGGAAGGCTACTAAATATGCCATTGTGTCTTGGTCCACCTGAAGACCTTCCAGAAAGCACCAAGGATTCATTACCTAGAGCAGGGGTCTCCAACCTTGGCCACTTTAAGACTTGTGGACTTCAACTCCCAGAGTTGAAGTGCACAAGTCTTTGTGTGGCCAAGGTTGGAGACCCCTGACCTAGAGAATGGCAGGCGGAACATATCTGGACTCCAGCAGCATCAGGACCCTGGAGAGTTCAGGGCAGTAACTTTATAACCTGGATTGACAATGAAACTATGGCTCCAACATCTATTATGGTCTAAAAAGACTAAGTCTCTAAGTGAAAGATGCAAGATATTAGTACATACTTGAAAAAAATAGGGGTAATACTGCAAAATTTGGCTTTCCATTGGTCACAGAGCTCTGATGTCTTTGAAAATGTTGCCTTTATTTGTAATAAGCATTGCAGCTCTATTGAGTCTAACAGTTGGGGAAATGAGCATCTATATCTCTTGCTCTAGCTCAAAATATCAGGAAGCCATGCATTCCATGTTGCTTATCCCCAATTTGATTAATAGTCATTGGCTTTTATCTGTATTGACAGAAAAAAACTATGGTTTGGAGTTTTGAATAAGAAGAATACGTTCATTTGTACAGTAAATATTTGATGATCTATCCCAGAAAAATCCATTGCTGTTTTCAAGTTTGTATTTGTATATTTTATATACAGTGAATTTCAGTGCTATGCAGATATGAAAACTGTTATAAGTGTCTGGGCATCATCAGTGTGATTCCATGACACTTTAAACTATTCTAGCTATTTAGCATGGTGTTTAGTACAGCATAACCAACACCACTCCTGGTTACATTTAACTTGTACGTTACCATATAGGGGCTTCTGATTATGATTAAGAAGCCATATAGGACAGAACTAAGAAGATTGTAGACAAGCTCACATTAATCAACCAGAGTGGGTTAGTGGAAGTTGCACATTTTGCTGTATGAATGTGTTATCTGGAATTTTGCAAAGGAAACAAAGAAAAGTATTTAAAACATTTCAAAACCAATTTGATACTGAAACCAGCATTTTCCCTCAATATTCACTAGGACAATACTGAATTACAGTTTAATTTTACATGATTAGCTTTTGCCTTTTTCAATATTCGTTTTGCAGAATTCAAGTGATGTTTTTAAAGTTCAAGATGCCACAGAGCTTTCCATACAATAGCAAACTAATAATAGCTCACATACAAACACAATTAGAGGATATTAGTTCCAAATATATACATTCTTTCTGATGATTATTTCTCCTAAATCAGCCCAGGAAGTGTTTATTCAGTACATTTGAACTTGATGGTATTTATTTCCAAATAAATGTGTTGGATGGTTGCAACTTCAAATTTAAACCACTGAGCTGATGTTAGTTCAAAAAAAAAGACAATAAACACAATAAAGAAAAGGCAGATAAATTTCAAGGAGGTATTTATGATTTGCAGATTTGTGTTCTGGACACAGATAATAAAAGCTGTTAGGTCTTTTGAAAAATACAGCACCATTTATTTTTATTTATTTTATTAGCTTCCTGAAACAGTGCTCTCACAGAGCAACTTGTAAATTATGCTGACACACTATGTGATTAAGGCCATAATAAGTCCTTCGTGCTTGTGGTCACTTGACTGAGAACATGAAATGAAGCTTAGCCATACAAGCCTTCCAATTTCAGTGAGATATTTTACAGGTCAGGTAAGGTTAAGATTTAAAGACCAAAACTCTGTTTGTTAAAGTCCAAGCAGTGCTTTCATTTCAATGTCAAGTCATGAAAAATAACTATCTTGGTTAAGTAAATAGTTCTGATTTCTTTCTAAAAAAGGAAGATGTTTAAGGCTGGCCCAGGAATTTAGTAGATGGGGCATTTGTCTCAGGTGTCAACCTTGACATAAGCATCCTTTAATCAGTTGTGAGGAGTATCCAGCTCCCAAGAATATATTTTTTATCCTTGCCCATTCCTCTGTGAAATCCTGTTTCTTTTGGCTGCTCTTAAGTGCCAGCTTTCTATATCTGGAGTATTTGTTTTATAAGATACCTTGTAATTATAAATAATAACTGGGGTTTCATTCTATATGCACAGACCATCAACCACATATGGAGGTCATCCTGGTGGTTAATGCACCAGGCTAGAAAGCAGGAGACTGTAAGTTCAAGTCGTGCCATAGCTGTGAAAGCCAGCTGGGTGACCTTGGGCCAGTCACTCTGTCTCAGCCCAATTCACCTCACAGGTTTGTTGTTGTGGGAAAAATAGGAGAAGGAAGATATGTTGGATAGGTTCATTACATTGAATTATTTGTAAAAATAACAAAGGTGGGGTACAACCAACATCCATCCATCTATCCATCCTGCTGACGCACAGTTTTCAAATTCAAAAATAAATCATCAAAGAGAAGACCAGAGAAGAAAGACCAAGTCCCCAATCCCCAGTCAAATTCCCACAGAATAGTAAACAGCATCTTGGCAAAGCAATTCCTGTACTCCAACATTACATCAGCCTGAGGTTTAAGCTTGGGAACCCAAATAAAGTCTTACAACCCATTCCTTAATTAAAATGTAAAATCATAAGTTGAGTTGGCTCCTGGGACTATACAGAAGCAGCTTGCTGTTACCTGTTCTCAGGGTTTTATTCAGCTTGCCAGACTACTCTACAGCCTTAGATGCTTTTTCGATTTAGAGATGGTGAAGACAGCTCTCTTAATGGTAAATACTCTGGTGGCAACAGTAGTTTGTCCATTTATTGCTATAGTGTCAACGGCATTATTATCTTTCTTTTTAACAGAATTCCTGTAAATTCCACCCCCTTCCATGTTGGTGAGACTGAGTTTCTTTGACAGAGCAAAAGGTTCTGAATTTGGTAGAGAAAAATTGTGCTTCATAAACTAAAGAGTTTATGAGAATACAAAGAAAAAATGGAAAATACAAAGAGTCCAGATGGAAATAGTTGAGAGTGAGGACTAGTGAGTTGAGCAATGAGCAAAATGACATCCTCAACAAAGTCTATGGAGATTCTCATCTCAGCCATGGTTGTCCCAAAGGTGCTTTTTCAAAAGGCAACTGGACTTCCTTTGTTTTTCCTTGAAGACATTTCTCTTCTCATCCAAGAAGCTTCTTCAGTTCTATGGATGAGAACTGAAGAAGCTTCTTGGATGAGAAGTGAAATATCTTCAAGGAAAAACAAAGGAAGTCCAGTTGTCTTTTGAAAAAGCACCACCGGGATCATCAACAAAGCAGAGTAGTTGCTCCTTGTTATTGTAATGGAAGGCCATATGAGCTGAAGAGTAAAGTGATAGAGACATAATGTGAAAGAAGTATAAATAATCTATAGCCAGAATAACAAGCCAGCTATAATCCAAGCTCTTTGTAGCTTCTTGCAACTGTCATAAATGTGTTTAGAAAGTGCTTAAAATTCCAGCAATTAAAGTGCAACCTGGCTTTACAAGACAATACATTTAGAGCAAAAACATGGTCATGAAAGTTAAAACATATTTCAAGATAATAGAGTAAGGCATAAATGTTTACTCTGATGTGAAATCTCTGAACTGTCTTTACACTTCTCCTGCATGTATCACATATTTGTGAGTATGTGTTTTCTGTGTACATATATATATGTATTTTTGAATAGCAGAGTGTTATAACAGAAAATAATACCTTGTGCTACACATTTTTTAAAGACATTAAAATATCAGATCTTCTGAACCTACATTTAGTGTATTTAATTTATAATTTTATACACATAGATGGTGGGTGTATCTGAATTTGCATCTCTTTTCTTGTCATCCAAAGTAATGACTGAACATTTATTGAGCATTTATCACTGATTTTTTTTTTAAATGGACCAATAATTTTGTAATGAGCAATTTATTCAGATAACTTTTCATCCACGTATAACCTTCATAAGGGTGCATTCCAGAGCTTTGAATAAAAGTATAAAGGTAAATACTTAACATTCAGAATGAAAAGGCCTTTTGAAGAGTACATAAAACTATTGGGCAGAAATACTTGGTGAACACAGTCACTATTGTAATGTTTAGACAGAAAAACATTTAAAATGATTAAATTAGCCTTATATTTACAGAAAACCAACAGAGGAAACTGTTTAGTTTGTGGCCTGAAATACTGACTCTCTTGATTGACTGACCCATTGATTAGATTTAGATTCTCTTTTTACCTGAAAACAGCAGTCAAGGTGGCAAAAAGAAGGAGAAAATATTTAAGACAAATTAATCCGCAACAGAAAAACACAGAACACTGTCTAAGCTATATGTGACCCTTATTAGCAGCACAGTGTTGTTTTTTTCATTTTAGTTTCTTCAACAGTGGTAAACTGTGAAATTTCAGGAAAATCACTGCTTTCCCTCCATCACTATCTATGAATACTTTATTGTCTTTCCATTAAAGGCCAGATACAGCCTCAGAGCCAGGCTGTCCAAATGTGGCCCTTTCCCTGCTTAACTATAAATAAAATAACAATAATTTAAAATAGCAATATTAAATAGTCATGAAAAACTTTTTGATGAAATTTTCTTGTAATTGAAGAAGGAACAAAAACACATCCTCTTCTTCCTCTTCCTTTATGTCCCTAGTAATGTTGGTATTCATTATATATATAACACAAAGATGCTGAGATGGTTTCTTCTTTAAATATTTTCTATTTTTACACTCTCCCCCCCCCCATGCATGGCAAGTATAGAGATCTATGTCACCTTGTCAGCTATATTTTTAATATATTTACTTTTTATTTAAAAAAAAGAGATTCTGTTTGCACCTTTCTTGCCTGTAGACTCTTATATCATCAATTCATCGCCATAGGCTGCTACTCTTCAATAAAAATGTCAGACCAAAAGAACAAAGGTAAAGCTGCAGTGGTGGAAATTGGTCACTTCTACTCCTCTGGGTCTCTTCCTCCAAAGATGTTTCCCAGCTCTTCTGGCTCATTAACCAAACTTTAGTGAGAAGCGTATTCAGTTGCATCTCTTCTTTCTGTCCCCTGAGTGTCATACTTCAAAGAAGCATCTCCTGAAGGACAGCAAAGTGTCATTGTTGGTGAATATGACTTTTTAAAAAAGTGCTGCAAAATGTCACCAAGGACCAGGGATGGTATTCAGCAGGTTTTGACCAGTCCTGGAGAACCAGTAGCGGACATTTTGAGCAGTTTGGAGAACTGGCAAATTCTGCCTCTGACTGGAGATTTTACAGTATCCTTCTCCTGCCACGCCCACCAAGCCACGCCCACAGAACCGGTAGTAAAAAAATTTGAATCCCACCATTGCCAATTTGTTCTGATTCCCTTCCACCCTGAAGAGCAGAGCAGAGATATTCAGAAGTAATCTATCAGGAAGTCCTAGTAGATCCTGGGAAGATTTGTCCTCCTTGGGTGTTGGGATGACTCCCCAGAGTTTCAGCTTAAAAAAAAAACACCCTTTAATTGTGAAACCTGGGAGTGGATCCAGCTTCAGTACAATTACAGAACAGATGATTAGGGACCCATGCAGTGAAGACCAGAAAATACTTGTTAGCCAAGCAAGAAATAATCCAACACTGCCCAGGTGTTTGAAAGATCCCAATGGGATCATAGAAAGCACCCCAGTGACTAGTTTAATTTTGGTAAATGGTTCTTTTGAAGCTAGTCATTCCTTCCATGGCAGCCATTTTGTAAACAGCAGCCATTTTTGAATGTATTTGTGGTAGGTGTTTAAATTTCCAAATATCCATTGTCCCCAAAAGTTGCCGATCACTCAGCAGAGAATCTGTGCAGAAGCCAGTTGGAAATCCTTTCTTTTGCCAATGGGTTGTAACTCATCTTTGGTTTTGCAATATATACACAACAATCTTCATGTCTGCTGGCTGCTCTGGCTAAATGCTGCTGCTTGTTTTATTTTATCTCCCGTTAATGTTATTCTCCCAAAATAAGTACATACCCAAATGAAAATAGCTATTCCCAGTAGAGAGAGCTTTTTGCTCAGTGAATTAATTTTAGCTGCCTTGTCTACATGCGTTACACTTCACTATTCTACACTCACAGGGAGCTGTTCTCATGTTGGAATAGTAAGAGTCAAAGCTCTCAGTGTAGTGTCAATGTGCGTGGAAATTGCCAGTCAACCATGCAAGCACAATATGGGACTATTTAGCATTTTCTTAGGACTTCAGTTCTGGCCATTTGCTTTGTGTGCATCCCATTAAGTTAAAAGGAGGGGAACTAAGTTGCAACAATGAGGAAAAACTCATGGAGACAAAGTGCATCTTCTCGTCAATAAATTACCAGCATATTTTAAGGAGCTATGCCTGTGCTGTGCATTTTCTCATCTGAAGATCTGAAGTAATATATGGTAGAAACCAGCCAGTCAAATATTTTGACATGACTATGTTTTAAAAAAACAACAACACAAACTCAACATCTTTAGGAAAACAGGAAATCTGGCTTGCATCAGGAGGAAGCCAGAAACACCGTGGCTGCACATCTGTCATGTACTATTTTACTATACAGACTGTCCCCCAGTTGAAAAATTAATAGTGTAAGTGGAAAAAAGCTATTAAGGATGAAATAAAAACAAATATAATAGACTTCTCCCTACATTAGATCATGGGAGATTTCACAGGACAATGTGGTGATTGTAATTACTTCTTTAAAATTAATTTTCTGAAAGGAAAAATTAAAAAGGAGAGCTGCATACCTTCCAGCAACAAAACATCTGTTAGAGAATACTAGTCACATTTCTCTTGCACATGAATATAACCTTGAAATAAAGTGTACTTTTCTTTGTTTAATATTATGGGATTTTAAAATGGCTGCAACATAAAGACCTGTTTTTCCTCCCAGTACTTATTAACTAAGACCAAAAAGCAAAGAAAAATAATGTACAAAATTGCAATATAATAATAAAGCTGTAAAAAGAGAGAAACAATTCATAGAAGACATATAATCATAGATTTACATGACACGTGTGATGTACAGTAAATTGTTCAACAAATGGAAGTCAAAATTCATTACAATCATCCCTAGATAATCTAGATTGATAAGATATTGATTTATAATTTGCTGCTAACATCAATTCTGCAGACTACTGAATATTGGAGCTAAAGTCTTTGCAGCGCTGAACAATAGGTCTTTCAGCTGCAGTTAAAGTATGGAAAATCCCCATTCTTTCACCAGGTCAACTCCCATGTGATAGGAATAAAGTTGAAAAGAATATGCAAATCTGAAAATACTGAATCTTGAAATTGAGTTAATGCATGTAATAACTTCTTTCCCCAAAGGAACAATTGCTGGACATTGTAGAAACATATTTAAGTAAAGCATTAATTTCACTGCCTCTCCAACAGCATAATCATTTACTCAGGCTTTTCTATAGAAATTAAATAAAAGTCCCTTTAAAAGATATTATTAAGCTTCTTTAAATGTCTTCCATTAGTAATGGGTTACTGTGAATCGTATGGTTATGCATTTAGTGGAGGTTTTCCAATCTTATCACAAGTGGATCTGGTGATATTTGCATCTAAATGAAGACCTTGGTTAGAGGACAATAATTCTGAGAGGATTTTCTCTGGCTGCTATTTTAAATTCTGCATCTTTTTGTTTTTGTCACAGCTTCAAATCCCATACAAATCCATCAGCATATTGAGCTACCAAGGGTTCCTTCCCAAACTGTTTTCAGATATCTATCTGTACGTATTGGGGAGAGGGGGCTTAGCAAACTTCAGCAATTCTTCCTAGTGTTTGACCCTTTAAATTTATGAATTAGCACTTTAACAGTTGAAAGATTAATGAAAGCTTGAGCAGAAGGTTATTATAGCTCATTTATAATTCCACCATCGACCTTTTGCGAATGATATCAAAAATCCATTAAGCCATTAAAGCTACCTATTACAACAGGTTAATTTATATAGCAGTACTCACATTCATGAAATTCAGGAACATAAATGGAATACTCCTTTCATGTATTATTTTCTGCATATCAGATTTCTTGTCCTTTAATTCTGTTACACTAACTATATTAAAAAAAAATCCCTGAAACAGAATTTCAAATTTAACAGTCTCCATCTTACCAGATTGGCCCTAAGATAGTTTTTTAAGCTAATAAATGGCAATGTTTTTATTACTGAAAATTTGCGTTTATAGCAGCTTCAAACTGGCATATTTAAAAGAAAGGAGGAGGAAATAATGTATCTGAATGAAGGTTTGATTTTGAGGAGTGGAGTTGATGAAGTGATGTGGGGGTGTGAAGGCTTAAATATAATTACAAATGAAAGGGTAAAATTGTATGCCAGAAAATATGAATGTGTCACTGAGATTGTTGTAAATGCATGTGAAAGTGGGAATTACTATACTGATGATAGTTGCATGTTACGTTCCAATGAATAGCAATGTAACAGCAACAGTAATAGACTTGGAAGGGACCTTGGAAATCATCTACTCCAACCCCCTGTCCAGTCTCTTTTTAAAAGGCTTCAGTGTTGGGGCACCCATACTCTAATGGAAGAACAAGAGTTCTCTAAATTCCATTAAATTATAATGGAAGAACAAGGGTTAAAATTTGTGCAACACTCTGAATGAATTGAGTTCAGGAAAAGTAACCATGTTAGATGATATAAATGAGTACATGGGAATACAGTGAGGGTACAGAAGAAAATATCTGGATCATTAGGAAAGCCAAGAATGAATAAATAACAGAGATTTTTTTGTAACTATTTTTAAGTCTCTTTCTTCCATCTGCATAAGGCAAGAAAAAGCCTGTATGTGTATGTGTAAGCATATGATAGGTGGCAAAAGAATGAATGTACATCTAAAAGCATCATTGATTGTTTATAAAATGGAATACTAATATTAAAGTAATTAGTGAAAGAGAAAAGGTAGTTGGGTCCTTAGTTGTGGGATAGACCATTATTTGAAAGTATTAAAAATGGACCATGAGGAAATAATGGACATGGAAGAAACAGGAAGTGAAAGAACTAAGAGTAAACTAGAACAATTGCAGGAAGGTAAAAAACAAGTACTGTGTGGAAAATTATTGCAATTAATCTGTGAATCAAATGAATGGAAAGTAGATTGAAGAAAAGGGAAAGTAGACAATTTTTAGAACAGCAATTAAAAAGTTATAAAGTGGCACAGTACTGTGTAAACTGGGAAGGACAAAGAAGGATGCTTGGAGGAATGATGAAAAGAAAGAGGCTATGGATGAGTAAAAAATGTTGAGAATGATTGTTAAGAAAATAGGGATGAAAGAAAGATGCTGCATTATGTGTATGGAGAGTAAAAGTTAACTGCAAAGAACATAGTCAAACAAACCCAAACCAATAATTAAAACAGGCAGAAAAATATGGATCCATTTTGGTGAAAATAAAAGAAAATGTTTCAGAAGTGGGCAAAGAGGATTATTCAAAATACCTCCAGCAGTATGAATGAAATAATAAATGAGCATGATGCAGTGGTTTGGGATGAATCAGAAATGAGGGAATGCTGAAATAATCTGCATGGGAATTCTGAGAATTATGTCTAAGGCACAAGGTTAGAAATGAGTAGACAGATCTAGTTCTGCCTTAGGTACAAAACCATGACTTTGGGCCAGGGGTGAGATGCTATTGGTTCTGCATGGCTCAATAGAACTGGTAGCTCTGAAGAGCAGCATATACTGGACTGATTCTGTGTTTGCTGCTGTTTGGCCCATCCGCCCACCCGGGCTCTTACCTGTCCTTTATTTCATGCTTTTTCAACCTCAGCTGCTTTGCATAGCACAGCTGAGGTTGAAAAAGCAGGAAAAAAGAGGCTTTTCAAATGTTGTGCACCTGCACACTGCGCTTTTCAGCTCTCCGGGTGGCACAGCTTAAGGTTTTTTTTACACACACACGCAGCAAAACCTAGTCACCAAACTGGTAGTAACACAGGTTGAATCCCACCCCTGCTTTGGGCCAGTCAGTCTCTCTCAGACCTGGGATGGAGACAAGGGCAGACGATTTCAGAAAATCTTATCAAGAAAATTGCAGGGACTTGTCCAGCTTGGAGTCAAAAGGGAGGTAGGAATGTTAGTGAAATATATTCAAAAATATTAGTGTCCATAAAGAAATTATTGACAAAAAAAATGTGAATGAAGACTCCATGCAGGACAGACAACTGGAAATACACTTATTGTTCTCCCCATCCAAAGGGACAGCTAGTATGAGCAAAGGCAAAAACTGCATGGTAATGGCTTATTAAATGTGCCTGAGATCATATTTGACAGACTTTTGATTGAAAGGATATGATTGGTGGCAAAGAACTATCTTTAGGACATGCAGTGTAGCTTTATGTCAGAAAGGCAATGAGCAAGTCAAATTTTTGCTCTTTGGTGGGTCACTGAGAAGTAGGTGAAGGTGAGAAGGACAGTTTATTGTTCATTTTTTAATTTAATTCAGGCAAATGATAAAAAAAATGGGCTTGAAGTACAGAATGTGTGGTATGAATATGAAGTTGAAAGTTGATTGCTAGATGCAATAACAGTTTATCTGATGGAAATAGGGCATTTGGAGAGATAAACTGAATGCTTAACTAAAGGGTTAAATGTTGAATATGGGCTAAGTCATGTATTATGTTTGATTATTTAATATATAAAGAATGCTTGTGGTGACGTTAGAGAGCTGCTTGTTGGAGACATGAATATGCAATTTCTTTTGTAGGCCAAAGATGTCATTTTGTTGGCTGAGAACCTGAACAGCAGATATTAAAGAAATGTATAATCCAACAAAGAGTATGGATCTGAAAATCAATGTATCAAAGCACAAGATAATGTGGTTGTGTTTGACAGGGAAAAAGATTAGCAATTGCAAGTTATGAATAAATGGTGAAAGTGTACACTTTGGTAGATTCTTAAAGATGAGAAAATCAGTGGAAAAATTTGAGGATGCACAAATGCTGTCAGAAAGATACGAAGTGGTATGTACCTGTNAAAAAAAAAAAAAAAGAAAACTGATGGATATAAGAGCAGGTTTCTGACTACTTTATACCATGGAAGTAAGGGTATATGTGGTTAAACATAAGCTGAATGTGGCAGGGAAAGAGTTGTTAGGAACTGTTAGTTGTCAGACAAGAGAGACAATCAAGAATCCAACCTGAGTTATTCACCGTGAACAGAGGTTTAGCTTCTGAGTTTTCAGACTCGTGCTGGAGCCCATCCTGAGGGAACTTCTGGGAAGAGAGAAGTTCCCTGAGGATGGACTCCAGCACCAGTCCGAATGCCTAGAAGGCTAAACCTTTGGTCCTGTGACTGACCAAGATTGGATCCTGCACCATTATCCTGGGATACCTACATTTGCCTTGATTCGTGAGAATCAAGAACGATGTGTGCCTGTTGAACATTAATGAATGTCGATGAGTGATCAGTACAAAAGGAATCTGCGCAGATGGTTTAATCATATGGAGAAAGAAAATGAAGAGCAAATTGCAAAATGTATTCATGAAGAGACATTGAATGGGTTGAGAAGAAGGGAGACCAAAAATGGCATGGTGAGAGAGAATGAAAGCCAGCCACAAAACGAAAACAAAACAAAACAAAAGACAAAAAAGTTTAAAGGACAAAATCAGTATTTCAAACAGGGTATGGACATGATGAAAGAATGATAGTTTGAAAAGATCAAAAGAAACAGAGAAGTATAGTAATGGCATCTGTGTGAACCGAATTTAGCTATTTCCTTTCCTTTTTTAAAAAAACATGTGTCTTTTTTCTTTTGTTTACTACAGGATTTCTTACTCTTTATTCACAAAATGTCACCTATCATGCTGGGGAATAATGATGGTTGCGTTATGCATGCTAAATATATCCTCACTCATCAATGTTTTTTTTTTAAATTGCAGCTCCTTTACTTATGAATCATTTGCCGTTCCTGCCTCCAAGACTGGATTCTGTTGACATGCAGTCTTCTAGAATTCCAGGCCGAAAAAGAGGAAGACCTCCGCTCCATTCAAGTCCTATGAAAATGGCAGTTCATAATCTTTACTCTTCATCTCCTGGTTCTCTGCCAGTTGTGAAGATCCCAAAGAAGCGAGGGAGAAAACCTGGATATAAGGTACAATATTTTCTACTTATGTTGCTGTTGTTGTTGTTGTTGTTGTTATTGTTAACTTCTGCTTAGATTCAGTCCTTGTGCAAAGCTTTATCAGAGTACTTTGTTCAGGATATTATCAAAAGATGTAAAAGCATCTAGCTGGCTTGCCCAGATCTAGGAAAATTTGTAACAATATGTCTGTTGTGTTTTATTTAACCTTCCAAAAATGGATGTATAATAGAAACTACCTATTCTGCATGAATTACAATTAGTGGCTTAGGAAATGGCATAAAGATATTTCCCTCCACAGGACAATTTGCTGTTGCTGAACAAGCTTTTCCCTTCTATGACCCCCAGGCCATTTGACTTTCTTTGGAGCTGAGCTAGTTTACTTACCACTTAGCTGTGTAGGGAAAGAGGAATTGGTTTTCAGTTGCAATAAAGAGAGGGGAGGGTCTCTGGAATTTGGATGCAAGCTGCTTCCCCATTGAGGGAATTTATGCCTCAACTTTCTTCCTCAGATCTGAGGTTCAGCTGCCCTAGCAAATTGTGTTGTGAAATGCTGGTTTGACAGCTCTGCATATCTACAGTGATTCAGGTGAAATGAGCAGAGGTGAATTTGACAACATACTGCTCTTCTCTCTCTCTCTTTTGCAAGTATCAGGCTAGGTATTAAGCAGCAAATTGTTTTGGTCTTCCTTCCTTCTTTGGGCAAAGTAAGGCATGAGGAAATTAGTTGTTATGAACTGTGGAACAGCTTGGGCAGTGCAGTGTCCTTGGCAGGTTATTTGTAAAGGTTTTGAGGAGTAGAGGAGTGTACAAGTGCCATTAATATCTCTGCATAGCCATTGTTGAGACTAGTCATGAGCAGTTCTCTAGAGCTTCAAACAAATGGTGTTTTTTTTCAGCTCCATTTGCCATGAATTCATTTTGAGACTTTCCTACCACCAAACATGTCTTTGTTTTCTCTATAGTATCTCAGATTGCTGAAGAAGCAAAACACTACTTTAAACCAAATAAGAGTTCCTACATTTAACAATAAAAATGCAATGGTTACAACTATCTAATAAAGCTCTACTTTCTGATCAGATAGGAGAAATTACTTATTTTGAATTGTGGCCCAAAAAAAGTGTGTGTGTGTGTGTGTGTGGGGAAATGTGATATTAATTCTGTCTTTTTCATCTGGTTTTTATTGTACCTTATTCTGAACTTCCAACAATTACCAGATGTAAGGATGATCAGAAAAAAACAAAACAAAACATGTATGGATATTTATTTAGAGAGTCAGTTTATGTGATCGCCCATGATACTGCACAGCAGATGATTTAATAACAGAACATTGATTTTAATGGTAAGTCCAGACTTCGAAAACAATGAGTTACTTCTAAACTAATTTCTCATCCAGATGCCATTGTTCCATTGTAGGAAGACTTTTTAATATGTGGAGTCCTTGGTACTCTGTCAGCTGGGTTGCTTGCTTGCAGACATTTCATTATCTGATTAGGTAGCATCATCAGTGCAAGTGAAAGTGGAGTTTGATACCTGTTTATATATAATAGCTTGCTCTGCCAGCGAAGGTGGGAATGTGTGGTTTTCCCTGGTAGCTCCTTGATTAGAATATCTCATTAGTTTTGTCTGTTTGATTGTCTCCTTGGCAGCTTTTTTATTAGAATATTGCTTTCTGCTTGATTGTTTGTTTAGTATTAATCTCTGTTTAGCTGTGATAACCAACCCCCCCACTATACTGGCAGGGCAAGCCATAGTGTATAAGCAGGGAGCAAACGCCACATTCACTATATAACTGATAATATTAGTCAGACAATGAAATATCTAAAGGAAACCACCAAGATCAGAAAGCACCAAGAATTCTTTAGTTCAACCCTGAGTTACATATATTCTCTTCTATACATACTTTTTGATATATGAAGATGTCTAAGGCTGAACAGTAGAACTTGTGTTTTATAGGGAACAACCCTCAGTATTATGGAGGCTGTAAGTTATTTTAAGCCCATGTCCCACTGCACCAATGGATGCAAAGAGGATGTAAAACGGACAAAAAAGCTTGCCATCCATTTGAAA